>VMDR010003045.1:0-79017 GCA_007922815.1 Macrotus californicus | reverse complement strand
AAAAAAAAAAAAAAAAAAAAAAAAAAAAAAAAAAAAAAAAAAAAAAAAAAAAAAAAAAAAAAAAAAAAAAAAAAAAAAAAAAAAAAAAAAAAAAAAAAAAAAAAAAAAAAAAAAAAAAAAAAAAAAAAAAAAAAGGCCCAAATGAAAGAACAGATCAAAGCTCCAGAAAAAATACAACTAAGCAACAAAGAGATAGCCAACCTATCAGATGCACAGTTCAACACACTGGTAATCAGGATGTTCACAGAATTGGTCGAATAGGGTCACAAATCAAATGAAAAAACAAAGGCTATGCTAAGTGAAATAAAGGAAAATGTACAGGGAACCAACAGTGATGGGAAGGAAACCGGGACTCAAATCAACGGTGTGGACCAGAAGAAAGAAACATTCAACCAGAACACAATGAAGATACAAGAATTCAAAAGAATGAGGAGAGGCTTAGGAACCTCCAGGACGTCTTGAAACATTCCAACAACCGAATCATAGGGGTGCCAGAAGGAGAAGAGGAAGAGCAAGAAATTGAAAACTTATTTGAACAAATAATGAAGGAGAACTTCCCCAATCTGGCAAAGGAAATAGACTTCCAGGGAGTCTAGGAAGCTCAGAGAGTCCCAAAGAAGGTGGACTCAAGGAGGAGCACCCCAAGGTACATCATAACTACATTACCCAAGATGGAAGATAAAGAGAGAATCTTAAAAGCAACAAGAGAAAAGGAGACAGTAACCTACAAAGGAGTGCCCATAAGACTGTCAGCTGATTTCTCAAAAGAAACCTTACAGGCAAGAAGGGGCTGGAAAGAAGTATTCCAAGTCATGAAAGGCAAGGACTTACATCCAAGATGACTCTATCCAGCAAAGCTATCCTTTAGACTGGAAGGGCAGATAAAGTGCTTCCCAGATAAGGTCAAGTTCAAGGAGTTCATCATCACCAAGCCCTTATTATATGAAATGTTAAAGGGACTTATCTAAGAAAAAGAAGATAAAAAACATAAACAGTAAAATGACAACAAACTCACAGTTATTAACAACCGAACCTAAAACAAAAACAATAACAAACTAAGCAAACAACTAGAACAGGAACAGAATCACAGAAATGGAGATCACATGGAGGGTTATCATCAGGGGAGTGGGTGGGGAGAGAGGGGGAAAGATACAGGGAATAAGAGGCATAAATGGTAGGTAGAAGATAGACAGGGGGTAGTTAAGAATAGTACAGGAAATGTAGAAGCCAAAGAACTTATATATGTGACCCATGGACATGAACTAAAGAGAGGGAATGTGGGTGGGAGGGGGTGTGCAGGGCAGAGGGGAATAAAGGGGAGAAAATGGGACAACTGTAATAGCATAATCAATAAAATATATTTAAAAATATAAATAAATAAAAATCAAAGTAAAATTGCCTGCCTTTATGGAGCTTATATGTTAGTAGATTATCAGCAAGAGAAGATGTTTGCTTTAGAAAGATCACTCTGGCTGGGGTGTTGGAGAAAAGTCTGGAGGGGAACAATATTTGAGGTAGCCCAGTCTTCTAAGTCCCTCTTCTTCAAGATTCACAGCCTTGCCCTGACTGGTATGGCTCAGTTGGTTGGGCCTTGTTCCACAGGGAAAAAAGTAGCTGGTTCGATTCCTGATCCTGGGATGTGGGCCAGTCCGCTGATCTGGATGTGTGTGAAAGTCACATCAATGTTTCTGTCCTTCTCTTTCTCCTTCCCTTCCCCTCTATCTAAAAATAAATGAATAAAATTTAAAAGAAAGATTTATAGCCTTTCCCCAGTTTCATGTCCCTCCTTGGGCACCTCCTCTTTTGTCAGGGACCCTCTTTCCCTTTATCCTTCAGCTGTACCTATTTTGCAACCCCCAACCCTGATTTAACATTCTACATCAGAGCTTCCCAGAGTTGCAGGAGAAAATGATAAAAATATTCATATTGAAGCCACTGCATGTTAGAATATCTGATCCCATCCACATCCTCAACTCTGCTGACAATTCTATTTATCTAACAAGCTACCACTCTCATTCCTTTCAGGGGCTCATCCTGACCCCTTCTCTCTCAGGAAACGACTTCAGGAGGTGGCAATCCCTTCTCAACTTTAACTGCCAGGTTGACACAAACACATGGGCTCGTGTGCTCCTCCTCCCAAGGACAACCCAGGCAGCTCCACTCTCCTGTGCCTGGGTCCCCTCCGGTTTACGACATTTCTCATCATCACCTCCCCGTCTCCTTTATCTCCCCCTCAGCATGTGAGCATGTTTAAGGCTTTCCCATCTGAAAAAGACATAACAAAATTCTTCCATTTGATTCCGCATTCCCCTGTTCACTGCCCTTCCCATTAACTGCCAAGTTTCTAGAAAGAATGGTCTGCATTCATGTGTCTCCTTTGCTCCTTTACTCACTGGAGCCTGGTTAAACTATGACTATTCTCACACCACTGGTACCGGTGGCTTTCTTAATATTTTTTAAGACTTTATGTATTTATTTTTAGAGAGAGGGGAAGGCAGAGGGTGAGAAACATGAATGTGAGAGAGAAACAGCAATTGGTTGCCTCTCACATGCACCATGACTGGGGACTGAACCCCCAAATCCCAGGCATGTGTCCTGACCTTTGAACAGGTGACCTTTCACTTTGTGGTCCAACGCCCAACTGAGTCACACTGATCACGGCCCAAGGGCAATTTTTAGTCTTGTCCTAAATGTCCCTGATACACTTGTGTTCCCATTACTCTTTCCTGACACTTTCTCCCAACCTCCGCTCTGAAACTCTGTGGTCTCAGTTTTTCTACCAACGTGGTTGTTTTTTCTTGATTTCTTTTGCAAGTCTCTCCCTTCTTCTCTATGCCCATTTAGGTGACCTCATCCATGCCCATAACTTTGTTGACCACCTGTAATGTGAAGAGCACAAAATTGACATCCCTTGTCCACACCTTTACTTCAAGTTTAGTTTCAGAAATCCACTGTCTATGAAACACCTTCACCTAAACAGTCTATAGACACCATAAGTCCAACATGTCCCAAATTGCACTCATGCTTGCTCCCCCAAAACCTGGGTTCTGTCCCTTCCTTAGTGAACAGCGCCACCTGCCACTGATTCCTAAGGTGTCAAGTGGGGGGTAATTCCATTTTGCTTTCAAATTTTTTGATTGACTTTAGAGAGAGAAAGGGGAAGGGAGACAGAAACATCAGTTTGTTTCACTTATTTATGCATTCATTGGTTGATTCCTTTCTTATTTTTTATTTTTGTTTATAGATCTTTTAAAAAAAATGTTATGCATTGATCATAGAGAGAGAGAGCAATCAACCTACCATTCCACTTAGATTCTTGTATGTGCTCTCAGCTCCTTTATGTGCCCGACCAGGGATCATACCCACAACCACCTGGAAGGAGCTATGACTTTTGGTTGAGGATGGCAGCCAGAGTGCAGTGACCCCAAAGACAGAGATCCTGAGGAATAAATATCCTTCCCTTCCTGG
The DNA here is from genome assembly GCA_007922815.1 of Macrotus californicus. Classification (NCBI taxonomy): domain Eukaryota; kingdom Metazoa; phylum Chordata; class Mammalia; order Chiroptera; family Phyllostomidae; genus Macrotus; species Macrotus californicus. The sequence goes on along the minus strand of VMDR010003045.1, from coordinate 75,549 downwards.
CCTCCCTCCTCCCAGTCTCCTCTCATGGCTTCCATTGGCCCACCCCAGCGAGAAAGCCAGAGGGCCCAGGATGGATCTGAAGGGGCAAAGGGAAAACATACAGAGCATCTCCCATATCTTCCTAGTTAATACGCCAGGAATTTTTTTTTCTGATCACATCACTCCCAGCTCTACTTGTCTACACCCTGGGTTCTCTGCCACCTGCAGGACAAAATCTAAACTTATTGGCATGCCCTGGTTTCCCTCTTAACAAAATTTTCTCCCTGATAAAACGTATTAGAAACCCTTTGATACGATCCGACAGCCCAGACCTATTCCCTCTCAGACTTTTCACTCCAGCAACACGGAAGCACTGATGGCGCCTGCGCTCCTCTGTTCTCTTGGGCTTCTGAGTTTGGCCCGATGACAGGCACAGAGTAAGCTGGCACGAATGTTTGTACTGTGAATAGGTGGTAAGAGTGAGTAAATGAAGAAATGCGTGTTTATCCCCTGTGGCTATTGAGGATCAGGAATATGATCATATACAGGTGCAGAGCAAGTTGCCTGCCCACATCAAAATGGTTCACCTACATTCTCTCACTTGACCTTCGCAAGCGCCTGAGTGGGAGGTGAAACTGACACTTCACCAATGCTGGAGGGTGAAGTGGACTACCCAGCTCACACCCCAGTGAGCAGAGAGAACTACAAGCCTCGGTCCCTCTCATGTGCTTCTCCTCCCGTTGTTTCACTCAGGGTTGCCTGTGATTAACAATCCTTTCCATCCTTCCAGATTTCATCTCTTATGAGGATAGAGCATTTCCCAAGAAATATTTCTGAATCGTGAAATCCCTGTTTAAATGCTTCCTCCCTTCTGTAGGTCTTCCTTTGCGCATTCAAATGCCCTTTCCAACAGTCACCCTCTTACTGAGCTCTGGGGGCTCTCGAAGCTCTGCTACTCCACGAATCTAAGAATTGTGTTGAGTTGCAGTTTCACAATAATGAGGACATTTTTTAAAGGCCTTTCTGACACCCTTGTCTTTTTTTTTTTTTTAAACACTCTGGTGAACCCAAAATAGACTGTAATGGTAGCACTTTAACAAGTATTTCCTTGAGACCAGGGAAGGGGAAGGTTGGCAGATGTTCTCACAGAAACACTGCCTGGGGAGTCCTGGGCATCTGAAGGAGGCTAGGATTCTTGAGACCCCGGGTACCTTAAGGGGGTTGCAGAGGAGAAAGGTTGAGAACCAGGTGTTGATCTTCACAGCCTGGCAAGAAAGAAAGGAGGATCCTGAGGGAAAACAAGTTTCATGTTTTGAGGAAAATGTACTTTGAGATCATAGATCATAGTTATCATGCAAACCAAATGCAAATGAGGAGCTGGTCATCTATTGGTTTCTTTGGAGTGGAGCCTCTTGGAAAATTCTATAGACCACCATTCAAAGAAAGGTACTTAGAGCCAAAAATGTTAAATATGAGGGTATGACATACTGCACGAAAGAGGTTTTTTTCCTACCAAAATTGGGTTGGAGGATCTGCCACCCCACCTTCCCTCTCAGGTTGTTGATTGCTATTCTGAGACTCAGGTCGGAGAACCCACTCGGGCAAACAGAAAAACCGAGGAGGCTGAGTGTGACCACGCGGATGCAGCTTCTCCTCAGCCTGACCTCAGGCCTTAAGTAGGGGCTCTTTCGGGCATCGCTCACTTAAAGATTGGGGAAATTCCTCAAGAGGATAACGAGACCTCAAAACTCTGTCCTGTCATTTCCAGCAGAACGATTTGGCATTCATTTGACACAGTGCAAAGGGAAAAAGTCACAACCATCTGCAAAAACCCTCACCCGAGTGGGAAGTGGAAATCTTGGCTCTTGGGTTTTCCAAGCAAAACTTGCCTCTGGCGCGTTTCTTCTCCAGGCGCACTGGCGGGTAGAAAGGGAGTTGGAAGGGAGGGTTGAGTGGGAAAAGGGAGAGTAGGGGAAGGGAGAGGGCAGAGGAAGGGAGGTGAGGAGAGGAGAGGGGAGGGGAAGGGAGGGGAGGGGAGGAGAGGTAGAGGAGAAGGGGAGGGGAGAGTGGGGAGACGAGGGGAGGGAAGGGGGGAGGGGAGGGGAGAGGTAAGGGGGGAAGGGAAGGAGAGGTCGATGAGAGGATGAGGTGGAGGGGAGAAGAGAGAAGGGAAGGGGAGGAGACAGTAGGAGAGTGGGGGAGGGGAAGGGGTGGAGGAGAGAGACCGGGGACGGGAGGGGAAAGCAGGGGAAGGGGTGGAAAGCAGTCAGAGCTGCGGGCCCGCCCCGCCTGCCGCTGGGATTCGGCGAGTTCGCCCCGGGCTAGAGCAGACGCGCGGGGACCGCGGGACCAATGCTGTCCTGCGCGGGCCGGGCGGTGCGGCCGATCCTCGCGTCGCCGTGCAGTGCCCTGCGTCCCCGGGAGATGGCCTCTGTGCTCTCGTCCGCTGCTCCCGCTATTGTCTCCCGCGGGGTTGCCTGACTGCGGGCTGCGCACGCTCCCGGCCGAGAGGACTTTCTTTCCCTGGAGCTGGTCCCGCCGTCCCTTCCTGCTTCCCAGCTGCTCGGGAGCGCTGAGCCCGGAGAGGGAGCGGCGCAGGGGCTGAGCGCTGCGGGTCCGCCAGCGCGGGGCCGGAGCCGAGGCCGCCGGGAGCTGCCGGGCGAGCTGCCGCCGTCGCGGCTGGTTCTCGCCGGAGAGCCGGCGGGGAACACAGGTAGGACGCACACACGGTAGAGAGCAACTGCCCAGGGGGATGGCCCAGCATGGAGGGAGCGGAGGTCAAGGGCTGTCCCTCCAACATGGCAACAGCCGAGCCACAACAATAGCAAGAGCCGAGGGTGCCCGCGCCGGCTGAGCCGCAGATGCCGTGGGGGCGACAGCTCCAGCTCGCAGCGCCGAGCAGGTTGCCGGATCTCCGCCTCCCCCCTCCAAACCCGCTCCAGCAGTTTTGGGGCATCTCGAGCCCCGGGGCCGCCCTTCCCCACCCCTTTCCCTCTTAAACACACTTCCTGGCTCCCAGCTGTTAGGACATCTGAACCAGCCAATGGTTTGTTTGTTTGTTTGTTTGTTTGTTTAAGAGGAGAAATTAAAAAGCAAACCTGCCCCGGCGTGGGGGTAGTGGGGGTGGTGCTTTCTCATGCGGTGGATAAAAAGTCATCATCTAGCCTGGGGGATATATACATTTTTTAAAAATCCAGACGGATGGTACACTTGGTTTCTCCCTTATAAGGATACTGGAGCAAAAGGAGAAAGCCTGAGAGAGGGACCCTTCAAGGCCCGAGTTCCCTGCCCTCCGGAGAGGCTCTGCTGTCCTGGCCTGTACTTGTCTCTCATTTTCAGCTTCCTGACAGCGGTGGCTTTGATGCTAGGGAGCCACGCAGCAGCAGGAAGCGAAAGGGAGAGGCTGGCCAGCTGGGGTGGGTGGGGTGGGGTGATGTGGGGTATGGTATGGTGGGGAGTCCAGGGGCTTATCAGGGTCCTGGGTGGTGGGAAGAGGTTACAAATGTATGAGACGAGTGCACACACCCTCCTTGGCTGAGGGCTGTTGTGTGCGGTGAATCTGCCATTGCCTTCAGGTCAACCTTCTCTCTCTGCATCTTCACCCCGTTTGGGGGTCTTTGTGACTCCCTGTCCTTCTCCAACCAGCCTAGAATGGAATCTATTGTCTCTATCTGCCCTGATGTTTTTTCTCTACTCCACTGGGGAATTTTGTCCCCTAGTCTGGCTGGTCCCAGCATGGCACAAAATTCTTTAGCACACAACTACTCCTGCTCCCAAAAGTGGGCCAACACTGCCCCTCCTGTCTCTAAACTACCTGATTGGGACATGGCCAAGCAGATGTAAGCAATTTGCACTGAATTCCAACCCTGTAGCAGTTGCTGAATGAAAACTTATTCTGTTGCCATATTGGACCTTGGAAAGATATTGGAAGAGAAGTGGCCCAGGGACAGCAACTCTGATCCCCAGATATTCCCTCTCCAACTCCAGCTGTGGATCCCAGAGCACAGCAGTTCTGAGGCTTCAGCATTGCAGCTGCTCCAGAGCCTGGCAGTCCCATGTGAGGTTGTGTCCATGGAAAAATTAAGTCGAGGCACATTTTATAGCTCCACCTGGCAGCCAGCGTCTGAGAAGATGGTGGTTGCCACTCCTTTGGTCTTTGGGTGAGCCCAGGGTTTCGTTTCCATGGCTCTGAATTTGCTGCTGAGTGTGCATGGGTGTGTGTGCCTGCATCTGATCAAGCTCTCAGCCCTGGCCAGAGGGAGCATGTCCGTTTCCCTCTCCCTGGAAGCATGGATGAGGGAGGCCTCTCTAGCCTTTCCCTGTGGTGCTCCTTTGGGGTTGCCCCATGGTCTGGACGTCCTGTGGTGTTTGCTGTGACCCGGTGGTCCTGTAGCAGATCTCACACACCCTGTGGGCCTTTGGTTACCACTTTGTGGTTCCCTCATCCCACCTGGGCTTGGCGCTTTGCAGGTGTCTTATGTCCTTCAGCCTGGACATCTCTACTTGGGCCAGCAGGGAGAAAAACAAGGGGTCTCTGTTCCCTTTGGGGGCTTGTAACTGACCATATACTTCAGGCTCCTCATGTTCCCAGGATGTGAACTTGGACATGATAATGTGGCATAGCAGAGCAAACAGTGGGTAGGTTCAGTGTCAAAAGGCCTGGCTGGCTTTGAGTCCTGGTGTGACCTATGTGCTGACTGTGTGAGCACAGACAACTTGGGAACCAGTCTGTGCCTTAGTTTGCATATCTATAAAGTAGGAAAAAAATAATACTCTTGGCTCCTGGGATTGTTTTATGGATGAAATGTACCGCTTACCATGAACTGAATAAAATCACGTATGAAAAAGCATGCGCTATAAAAACTACAAACGTCAGTTTTTCATCCTGAGTTTACCTTGGTGACAAGGGAAGGAGAGCTGGTAGGGGTGGGGGGAGGGGTTGCAGGAAAAGGACATGGAACAGAGAATGTTCCGGAACTTTTCCTTTCTGGCCAAGGGAAGAGTGATGTGACATTAAACTGTTCCTTGGTCAGTTCTCTTTGAATAGGATTGGCAAGATGGGAACTGGGAGAGAAGAAGAGGTTGCTCAGTGATAGTTGTAGGGAACTGGGGAGAGACATACACTCCTCAAAGGCTGGCTTCTCTCTACAGACAGGGTGGTGCTAAAGTGGCAAATAATGTGATAGCCAACACCCATGTCAGCCAGCTAGTAAACGACAGAGGAGTGGTTTGAAGCAGGCCCATCTCACCCTCTGCTTATAACCTTGATGGTATTATCAGGCGGGCGTTGGGACTTTGGGGAGCAGAAGGGGCAGCAGAGTTGCAGAATTCGTTCACACTGGATTCCTTGGCTTGAATGCCCATGAGATGTCACCAGACTGGACATACTAGATGATAAACTTCTCAAGGACAGGGGCCCAGCCCCAGCCCAGCACAGCATCTCCTTAGTTCGCAGTTGTTTGAGGGTTGAGGCACTTGTGTGTGAGTTCCTTGGGCTCCTTGCCTTACTGGCCTTTCTCTGCCTTGCCTTCAGTTCAGAAAGACTGGGGATAATCAAATCAAGTAGTTTTGCCACCTTCTGAGCAAATTTGGGCCCTGGGGGCCCTGGGAGAATCGAGGCAAATCTTTTGTTTTGGTATTTCCATATCTGCTTTATTTTGTATCTGTTTTATAAAACAAGAGACTATTCTTGCATTTCCTATGATCACATAAAGTGTCACAACTGGAAAGGACCTTGGAAATCACTTCCATAAGAAGTCACAGTTGCTAGCACTGCTGAAACTTTACCTTGCCCTACAGATCACAAGATGAGCAATGGAAAGACCCATCCTTGGGCACTTTAGAATCGTGTGTGTGTGTGTGTGTGTGTGGACCCTGTCAGTGGTTTCCTTGTTGGTAAATTCTGTTCTCTCAGAACATTGGTGATGGAATTCACTCCCCCTAATCTTCTGGTTAAAGAGATTAAGGACAGAGAAGGCATCATTTGTGCTTTGGGACGGAGACCCTCAAGGTATGGAGAAGAGGAGAGAGGTTTTCAATGGTCCTGAGGCAGAATAGAGAACCTCTGGCTGAAGGAATCTTTAACAACTACTCCTTCCTCTTCCTGAGAACTTCCTATAGAAAGTGGTACCTGGCGGAGTCTCCATAGTATTTCAAAGAGAAGCCAAAGCTCATTTACCTCTTTAGAAACGGCTTTTCTTCACCTTAACTCTATTACGCTTGCCCTCGTTCCTTGAAAACATTGCTCAACTCCTTACTTTCTGGACCTTTCCTTCTCAACCCTAGCCAACCCTAGTTATTGAAAGACTAACCTCCTGAGCAGTGGTTTCCTCTCAACAGTCCCTACTATGTTTTGTGCCTTCTTCTAAGTCCCTGGCCCTGTGGGGTAGAGCTTAGAAATCTAGATGTTAGGTTTTGACTTTATCTCCTCTTCCTATGCCCACCCCACAGTGGCAGTGGGTGCCAGGAATGTGAGCTGCTCTACACAGGGCTAGCTGCTCATGCCCACAGGTAATAAGCTTGTGTGGAGGCATCCTCTCCAGCCCAGTCTTTTTCTAAGTCTGGTTGGTGCTTCTTGGCAGCAAACCGGAAGTCAGAAGGGTGAAGGGAAAGAAGGAGAGAATCAAGGAGTTTCCATTTTGAGGAAATACTACAGTTTACCTTGCCAGTTAGAAGAAATAGATGTCCACTCTTCTTGTCTCAGGTCACAAACTAACCCTGAACTGAGATAAGAGTAACCATGGAGCCCTTCAACTACCGAGACCTCTGTTGAGAGCACTGCTTTTCTGAACGCAGAGCTTCTGTCCCATTTCTGACCTGCCGTGCTGTTCTGTCTTCCAAAGGACTGGGTGCACCATTGGGACTAAGAAAGGAGACGTTGTTTGCAAATTGGATATTAGAGGAACCTGAGAGAAGGCAACTGTATTTCCCCCAAAACACATTATAACCAGGGATGTCAGATTTCCAATGTGGACTTCAGGAAGGCAGACTTTTTTTTTTTTAATTACGAGAAAAGATAGATACAGTTCCCTGACAAGAGACTTTGAAAGACAGAGTGGTTCCAGGGGGCTGGCAAATTCTCTGAACTGCAATTTTGACTATGCTGTCGCAGATGATTGCACCAAGAAAGTGGGAGGAGCCACGTGGGCGCGGATTTGAGTACCGAGAAAGGCAAGAGGGATAGCTACTGGCATTGAGTGTCCATCCGTCTGTAGCTTTTAAAACATTATCTTCATTTTTCTCTCTCCCAAACTTTGGAGGAAATTGGTGATGATAAAATTATCTCTTTCTTCCTTTACATTTGGGAGAGGTGAGGTTGATATTAGGTTCAGATTCCAACTGAAAAGTAAAAATCGCGCCTAAGATCGTACAACGAATTAGAGAAAAGCTGAAGTTTGAATCTAGGCCAGGATTTCCCCTGTGTTGCACGGAAGGGACCTGTCAGAAAAAAGTCAATGAGGCCCAAGTTCTGAAGGAGGCAGGGCTTTCCCAAGAGCCAGGGGACAACAGTAGGTGTTCTGAAAATCACCTGTGGAAGAAGATATGATCACAAAGCAGTATCAGTCTGTCAGATAATGTTTAAAAAGAGCTCATTCATTCATTCATTCAGCAAATGGGCGTTGAATGCTTACTAAGGCCTTTAGGTACTTTCAATGCATAGTATAGATAGCCTTCCAGAACTTACTAGTTTTTTGTTTTTTAAGAGTTTATTTATTTATTTTTAGAGAGAGGGGAAGGGAGGGAGAAAGAGAGGGAGAGAAACATCAATGTGTGGTTGCCTCTCACGTACCCCCACTGGGGACCTGGCTCTGCAACCCAGGTGCCCCAACCAGAATCAAACCGGCAGCGACCCTTTGGCTCGCAGGCTGGCACTCAGTCCACTGAGCCACACCGTAGCAGGGCAGAACTTACTGTTGAGTGGGGATGCAGACACGCACATAGCTGTGGCAGGGGTGGGAGAGTGTGGGATGCCTTGGCAATTCCTATGTGGGGAACTGGGGTGATCAGATTTCCTGGAAGAAATCAACTGTTCGCTGAGATCTGAACAATGAGTAGGAACTGGGGTGGGGGATGAAGTGCAAGGTGAAAGGGATGAACTGGAAGTAGTTTAATCTTGCCAGAGCCATTGAAGGGGCTTTCATTTTACCTTTTATTCATTAATTTTTCACTCACTGGTTACGCATCGAATGTACACGATATACCTGACACTCTCCAAAGTGCGCAGCAGTGAAGACGACAGATAAAATCCCTGTCTTCCCAATGTTGATGTTCTGGGGACACTTAGTTCACTAAGAATGAAGTAAACCAATCTTCTGTGTTTTACTCACAAGGATTTTCTCCTGGCAGATCAGGAAATTACTTGTAGATGCACTCTGACTGAACTCACGGTTGGTTTGAGAAGGACTCTGGTGATAACTATGAATAATAGAGAGCAGGTTCATTAGTGGTTGGTTGGTTGTCCCTCCAGCGGAAACATCTGCCGCAGTGCCTCTGCTCTAAGTCCTCCATGGAGAGATGGGGCAAATGCAGCGTAAGGTTAAGAGCGTGGCTCTGGGGTCAGATGCCTTGGGCTCGAAATCTGGTTTCCCCACAAGCTAGTTGTTTGACCTTGGGAAAATTACTTAATTTACCTGTGCTTCCATTTCCTCATACTGGAGAGATAATAGCACCAGGGGGAGAAGGGCTGTTGTGTGCCTGAAATGAGGCCATCAGTGAACTGCCTACAACAGCACCCCATACATGGCAAGGGCTCCGTAGATGGCGGTGGTAATAGTCACTTTATCATCCTTCAATAGCAGGTTTGTGCTGAACCCTAGGCATACAAGCTTGAATTCAACGCGGTCCCTGGCCCTGAAGTAACCATGCCGTGCTCCAGAAAATTCAAGTGAGTGGATGAATTTCTCTGTGGCATGGGGTAACCCTATAAGCTCAGAATGAGTCATTTGCCACATGGCTGCCCCAAGTTTGGTGTAATCTTGGAGAGCATTTCATGGAAGTCTGGAAGCTTATGAGAGTGCTTAATATTTTGGGTGCCTATAAACTCTGAGGATCTAATAAATGCAATTGGAAAGGTATCTACCTGGAAAAGCACATTACAACTGGGCCTTCCTCATTCAGCCTCAGAACCGCTGCCCCTACAACACGAGGATGTGACTTCTCTGGGCTGGTCAGAGCACCCTCAGAACACAGTCTTTAACAGCTCGGTAGCTTCTGCACTGAGCAGCGTGGGGAAGACAAGATAAATAAGAGGTTATTTTTATTTTTAAGATTAATGGGTTAATGTCTATGAAAGTGCTTTTGGAACTATAAAGTGCCTACATGGATGAAAGATATTTTTATTCTGATGACTAGTGGAGATAATACAAACAATATAAATGCAGTAGGACGCACTAAAAATTTTAGAGATGTTTGGAAGAGAGCAAAGTGGTAGGCAGAGGACATGAGAGAAGGCTGCAGGATAAGAGCAAACGTTCCGTAGAGGGCAAGCGGGGCTCCAGAAGGCGCTCACAGGAGTGAAAGTCTGCGGGGAAAACTCTGGCCCCTGGAGAATGGTTAAGAACTGTCAGCGTTTGGGGGGCCTGCAGGGGACTGGGCTGGGGCTCAGTGTAGGGTGTCTTTTTTTTAAGTGATTTTAGAGACAGAGCAGGAGAAAGAAACATCGATTTGTTGTTCCACTTATTTATGCATTCTTGGTTGACTCTTGCATGTGCCCTGACCGGGTATCAACCTGCAATGTTGACAGATCTGGACGATGCTCGAACCAGCTGAGCTGCCCAGGGCCTTGTGGGGGAGTCATGAGTATCTGACAGGAAAGGGAGAGGCAGAAACCCTTTCATCAGAAGAGTGGCGTGACCAGAGCTGTGCTGCAGGAGGGCACCCTGGCAGTGGGGTGCAGGGGAGACAGACGAGGAGGCTGTTTAAATCATTCAGGTAGCAGAAAGGAGTAACAACTTGCTGGGGCCTAAGAGTTCACTTAACGGAAGTAATCAGTAGCTTGGAAAGGAACCGACCAATCGGAGAGGGAATTGAAACGGGAAGGCCAGGGGAGCCCCTCCCTGGGAGAGTCTGAGAAGAGGTGACTCAGTCAGGGAAGAGCACTGGAGTGTGAGCCCAAGACCTGCTTCTAGTCCCACTGCGGCCCCTGACCTGCCATGTGACTCGGACAGTCATCTCCATCCTCTGGTCATTGGTCCTCTTGTCTGCAAAACTAGACTGGGTTTTCTTTTTCTTGTTCACTTATTTGCTTGATTTTTGAGCAGCTGGCGAGGGTGAAGAAGTAATTTGGGGTGTGGGGGGAGAATGCAGGGGATGTATCAGGATAATCTTTGGTATCAGCTTGAACACTTAGTAAAATGTGATGTGTCTGGGTCTATGACAGGAAGGAAAAAATACTGACTTTTGACCTTAAACAAGTTTCAGTTTAACTCCTGATCCTGTCGTTTACCAGTTGTGTGACCTTGAGCAATTCATTCAATCCCTTTCCTGTTTTCTAGTTTCCTCATTCATAAAGTAAGGGTAATAATATCCACACTTAAGATTGTTGTGAGGATTAAACAAGACAATATCTGGCACAGCATACCAGAGGCAAACAATAGATCTGTTTCCTTCCTTCTTTTTCTGTGATGCTCATATTCACTTAGCCTTCCTCTCTGCTCGTTCCTCTCCCTCCCATCAAAACACTGCAGTTGAAAGTGGACAAAGCCCTGGAGGTACCTGTTTGACAGACTTTGTAATGGTGATTATGTTACTTGTAATGGTATTTCAGCAAGGTGCCTGTGGATTGTCAGCTCCCATAGGCCTACACTGGCGACGTGTCCAGCTGCCAGGCATGTCAGCTACTGCCTGCTGAGAAGGGCCTCTGACTGTTGCTATTCCAGGAGGCCCTGAGAGAGGGTCACAATGAGTGACGGCCCCGTGAGGATGGGGCTGGTGGACTGTGAGTGTGCAACACTGTGCCGGGTGGGCAGCAGTTTACCCCTCTGCTGAGTGTCCACTTTGCCCGATGTAGACTTGGGCTCTATCTTAAGGAGACCTCTGTCTCCCTTGGGACCTTCCTGTGCAGAGTGGGGCCCAGAAGACATCAGGGCACGTGCGGAGCAACAATGAGACGAACTGACATGGTTCCTTGCTCTTCTTCTCCACCCCCGAGTCACTTCCTACTTAGAAAATACATCTCCCTGACCCCTTCATGCACAGATGCAGAAGTGAGTTTTATACCATATAAGGCAGGTGCATTGTTCTTGGCCCCAGACACTAGGCCAGCATTTTAATCAGTCATGTCATGCACACAGCATCACAGTGTTAACCAGACACTGAGAATAAAAGAAGTAAGGAGAGTTTGAAAAGGTTGGCCAGGAAGGCTTCTGAGGATCTCAAGTGGAGGCAGAAAGAGGAGAGAGAAAGCAGGAGGGAGAGAAAGGCCCTCCAGCCGCACCCATGGCTTTTCAAGGCCCTGAGTCAGGTGGCCTGGGAAATAGGGCATGGGGTGAATACCTGCCTATACGTGCAGACAAGCCAGGCTGAAGGCACTGTGCTTACCACTGGGACAGGTCTGGGGGTGACCAGGCTGACGTGGGGAGTCACGGCTGGAGTCCCCTGTGGTCTGGCACCATCAAGATCACTGCCTGCAGTCTGGGGACTCTGGACACTGAGAGGCCATCTCGGAGGGAACCTCACTTTTCAGTTCCCTGTTAGGGCCCTGCTTTCCCAGTGAGGTTTCTCCTTTGACCTTGGTAAATAGAATCCCTGGTGTGTGTCGTCGTCTGTGGTCCCCCCCCCCTCCGTGTCCCCCCCCCCCGCCGGGTTCAGTGTCCTTGGCTGCCCTGAGCAGGATATCCTTCCGGCAGGCTACTGGGAATAGTGGAGTAGAAGTGCGTGGCTACTGGGGAAGGCATGGTGGCTGCCTGGTGGCTGCCTGGGTGTCTGGGTTAAAAATAGCCAAGGCCAGGGATTGCAGGGGGTCAGTGACTAAAAAGGACAAGCTGCCTGGTGGGCAGCACTGGAAGACTTGTGTCCTGGAGAGGGGCAGGAGATTCCTGGGGTTCAGTAGCTGAGACCAGGGGAGGCCATGGAGAGGCCCAGCCTATACCAGGGATCTGTCTGCCTACCTTAATGGGTCCTTCTTCCCAGCACCACCAGACATTTCCCTTACCACTGCCAGAGTAGTTGGGCTGGGCACTGTTTCCCTCCAACTCTGCTTTACAAATGCAAGTGTCCCTGGGGGACTAACGCCTAGGCCTCCAACACCCTGTCTCATTAGTATCAGATGTTTAGTAGTGTTCTGTTTGTGTGTGTGTGTTTTTCTGGGCTGAAAGATGAGGGCTGCTTGAGAACTAACACCCCTCTCCTTTCCCACCCTGCTCTGTGCGTACCCCCCGGGCTTCTCCACTCAGCCCTGGCTTAGGAAATAACCACCCCTGAGGCCTGCCAGACCCAGGTGGCCTTGGGCAAGGGCCCCCTGGGCTGTCCTGTCTGGGGTCTCTTTCCCTGGCATCCTCACTCCCTGGTGCTCCCCGGGCCTACCCCCACTGTGTTGGAATGTGGTCCAGAAAGGACCTCCTTGGAAAGGCCCAGAGTGGTCCCCTGGAGCTGAAGGTCCCGTTTCCTTTCTGTTCTGGGTTCCACCTTCCATCTACTTTTCTCAGACTTGTTTGCCAGTGATGCTAAGATCTCAACTTCATGGTGTCTACGCCAGCTTCCCATCCTCAGGGAGCCAATGAGGGAGTGAGTGAGCTGGAGAGAGTGTGTGTGGGGGGGGGGGGGGGGGGGGGGGGGGGGGGGGGGGGGGGGGGGGAGTGTGGGTATGTGTGCCGTTTGTGCGGTTACCATGGCTTTGGATCCCTATCAGGGATTTTCTTGATTTGGAGAGTTGGTGCTAACTGAAGATATTCCCTGTTTCAGACCACACGCCTAGATGGCTGGTTTAGGAACTGTGGTGGCAGAGGGACAGTGGGTAGGGCTCTGGACAGTGGTGCAGAACTTCCTCGCCCAGAGGGAGGGCAGGAGCTTGCCCGGGGCATGTTGTGGGAGCAGGTCTTCAGCAACTTGGAGATTCACATGGGTGGCTGACTTACCTTTTTTTGCTCCACTTCCTTTCACGCTCCTCTGAGCCAAGCAGGTGGCTGTCAACTGCCAGTAGCCCACCACCCACACAGTGTGTCCCTGCCCACTGGCCCCCCAACCTGGGCTGATAGGCCGTCACCCCTCTCTTCCCACAGACAGAGCTATCGCACTTCACACTGGGCTGCTGGCCCCACCCTCTGTACTCTGTGTGTAGGATGGTTCTGTGGACTGATTTCGTGAGTCCGTCCTGTGCCAAGGCTTTGGCACATCAGTGCCAAGTGCACACTTGAAGGCGGGGCATAGGGCTGGGGCCAAGATTATTTCTGAGTGTCAGCTGTCTGGACCCTTTTTCAGTGTGATGCCCACAGGAAGTTGGTGACCCTTAGTGGTCCTTACTGTCCTCATCTCTGAGACGAGAGGACTCTGTCATAGAGAAGGGAGAAAACCTTTTAGAGGTATCAGAGAGGTGCTACCAGAAAACCACCAGAGAATTGTTATAATTAAAAGAACGAGCCACTCCCTAAAAATCAAAGCGTGGATCCCCAGCAGTGACGTTCTCTGGAGGATGGTCTCACTGGCATTATTCGGTGCCCTCTGGTTAGTCCAGTGTCTTTGCAGTTACCCTGAGATACATCCTGTCTCCTTGCCATGGGGTAGGACCATGTTTGAAGTGATCCTTGCTCCTTGCAGACACTGATAGGTTAGCCTGACCCTGAACATGAGGACATGGGGTGTCAAGGCTGAACCTGAGTGTGAGGTGGATTCGCACGGCTTCTCATCTCTTCTCCCGCCGAAGAACATGTTCTGTCCTGGCTTTGGTGCCTCCACTGGATAGAAGCAGCTGTGACCTACTTTCTGGATTCTGCTTAATGGGCTGGTCTCCTCCAGGGAGTTTTTCCAGCCCCAGGAAGGAATCTTGGAGAACTGGATTCCACAGGGCATGAGCTGGGTAAGCTGGTCTGCAGGTTCAGCTGGAGGTGACAGAGGTAGCAGTCTGGGCCTTGCCAGGAGCCCTTGTTTTGCAGGAAGCAAATGGCCCTGTGAAGCAAAGCTGGGGTGTTGAGGAAGGGAGAGCAGATGGACAGGCAAAGACTAGAGGGGGCTACTATGTCCCCATCCTCACACACCCGCGTTCTTACTTCCTCTTCCCGGAGGGGCTTGTGCAGCACTTCATGGGGCCTACAGTACCTTCAGAGACATAGGATTTCCTAGATCCTAGATATCACTGTTTGGAAATGTTGGGGTTCTTTTTCTTTTCTTTTTAAAAATTAAAAAAAATTGATTTTAGAGAGAGGAAGGGAGAAAGAGAAATATCAATTTCTTGTTCCACTTATTTATGCATCCGTTGGTTGAGTCTTGCAGGGAATCGAACCCGCAACCTTGGTGTGTGGGGATGATGCCCTAACCATCTGAGCTACCCAGCCAGGGTGAGGTTCTTTTCCTTTTGGGGGTTGTGCTGGTGCGAAAGTTGTCTGTGAAGAAGTTTCCTCAGGACTCCTCTCTAGGTTCAGCTGGAGGTGACGGAGGGGACAGAGTCCTCTTCAACCCACATCAGCTGGGGACCAAGATTGGTAAGGGAAATTCATCCTGGGAGTTCCTCTTAGCCCTCACATTCCTGTCCCCACTGCCTTTCTCTGGAGGGCTAAGGAAGCTGGGAGTAACTCTTTTTCTTTTTAAAACGTTTTTTAAATTTTAATTTTGTATTGAGGTAGCGTTGATTAATAGCATAAATTTCAGATGTAAAACACTATGATTGGTATCTGTGTGCTCTGTTTTGTGCTCACCATCAGAAGTCTAGTCTCCTTCCTTTGCCATGTGTTCGACTGTCTTTATTGCCTTTGCCTTCCCCCGTCCCCTTCTCTCTGGTAACCACCGTTGTGTTGTCTGTATCTACTAGTTTTTTGCTTGTTTGATTTTCAGTTCATTTGTTACATTTTTTGTTTTGTATTCCACATATGAGTGAAATCACATGTTTTGTCCTTTTCCCTCTGATTTATTTCAATGAGCATAATACCCTCTAGATCTGTCACTGTTGTCACAAATGACAATATTTGATGTTTCCTTCCTCCATCCTTCCTTCCAAGTTTATAAGAGTGTATTTGAGCCAAATTTTTCAGGACATGTCTGGAAGCAAGATCTCAACACGTTGAGAAAATGCTCTGGAGAGTAGTAGTTTTGTGGCTCTTTTTATGCATTTATTTTTTTTTTAACTTTAAAAAAGTTTTTATTTTAGAGAGAGAGAAACACTGATTTCATGTATTCACTCAATTCTTACACTCGCCCTGACCAGGGACTGAACTGGTAACCTTTGGTGTACTGGGGTGACTCTCCAACTAACTGAGCCACCAGTCATGGCTCTCCTTGTGCATTTAGAATCAGAGAAGACATAAGGAGGGTTACATGAAATCTATTGTTTATAGATTAAGGAGGTCGGAGAAAGCAAAACAAGGAAATCTCGAAGATGGGGTAAAGAACAAAATGGAGAGACACGCTGGTGGGCACAGGATAGTTAACATTTACAGCACATAGAGGTGGTATGCAAGGAACAAGATAACGAGGAATCTTGTGGTCTTGTCTCTGTGCCAGTGGTTGTGCCTTCGAGGTATTATTTTGCAAGGGCCACCTCCTCTGGTGACACAATCTCTAGTGGAGGCTTTAAAATGATTGTGTGTTGAGAGTTGATCAATCCTAGCAAGGTCTGCCTCTTGCCAGCTTGTGTTGGGAGTCAGGGCAGAATAAAGAGTGCGTTTCATTTTCCAAGTATGCGAATAGTCGGGTGGGCTGAGGGCCTATGTTCTTTGCAGACTTGTTGCCATTCTGTTGGGTTGGCCAAAAAGTCCATTTAGTTTTTCCATAAAATAAAAGACACATTTTTTGTTTTCACCAATAACTTAATTGATTTGGATATTTCGAGTATGCTGGCTTTCTCTCGCTATTGGCCTCTAGTGGGTAGAGGCCACGGGTTCTGCTAAACATCTTCCAATGCATCAGACAGCCCCACAACAAAGAATTATTTGGCAAAAATGTCAATAGTACCAAGAAACTTCACAAACCACTTTTGACACGTTCAGTCAGTCACGGCGCCTTCTCCATACACTGCACAAATCTTTTTTTGTGTTTCAGTTGCATTTTTACCTTTCTTGAAATAATAAAGCATATTATGCCAAAAATGCATATTTTCTTCCATTTTCAATATTAAAATAGCTGCACAAAAATTCACCAATTTTGGTAAGTTTTTTAAAAATGCATGCTGATATGACGGCTGTCACAATACAACCTAACAAAATTGTTTCAAGTGAAGTTAAAGAGGACTAAGCACTACTAGAGCCATCTTACTGGAAAAAAACCAACAAACAAATGAACTTTTTGACCATCCCAACAGTTAGAGCTGCTCATGGGACAGTGGTTCATGAGCAGAAGCCAGCATTCGGAGCCCAGTGCAGTTTTGCAGCTGGAAATCCAAGATCAGTGTGTTGGTAGGGTTGGCTTCTCCTGAGGCCTTTCTGGCATGTAGATGGCCACCTTCTCTTTGTCTCCTCACATGGTCTGTCCTCTGTGTCCATCTTTTCTTACGGCTAAATAATACTCCATTGTGTATATGTACTACACCTTTTTAAAAATTGATTTTAGAGAAAGAGAGAGGGAGAGAGACACGTAGATTTGTTGTTCATTTATTTACGTATTTATTCATTGATTCTTGTACATGCCCTGACCGAGGATTGAACCCTCAGCCTTGGTGCATCGGGATAATGCTCTAACCAACTGAGCTGCTGGGCTGGGGTCTAGCACATCTTCTTTATTCATTCATCCATGGTTGGACGCTTACATTGTTTACTATCTTAGCTATTGTAAATAACACTGCAATCAACATAGGGGGTGCATATATCTTTGTGAACTACTTCCTGTTTTGGACTTCTTCAGGTAAATACTCAGAAGAGGAATTGCTGGATCATACAGTAGCTCTATTCTTAATTTTTTGAGGAACTTCCATACTGTTTTCCCTACTGGCTACACCAGTTTACATTTCCACCCAGTGGATCTGAACTACACAGGCTGGTTCTTGAGGCTGCAGTGGCTGAGGCCAGGTGGTGGGGAGAAAGCAGGAAGTGTGGACCAGACAGAGATGTGGCTGCTCTGGCTCATGGGATGATTCCTGGGTTGGAGATACACACACTGCCAAGACCTTTCTTTCCTCTTTGCAAAAGGTTCCATTCAGCTGGTTGCCAGCTCCTGATCCCTGGTCCTCCCATCTAAATCGTCAGCTCTAGGAAGGAAAGTTTTGAGAGGAGCCACGAGCTGCTTCACCTCTTCCACCCCCGACCTGATACTCAGATCCCAAATCTACAGGGCATGTGATGAGAGCTGTGATCTCGTGGATTGTGTGTGTGTGTGTGTGTGTGTGTGTGTGTGTGTGTGTGAACAGAACCAGCTGTAAATGGTTTCTGAGCGGGGATCAGGGGCTCCAGGGGTCTAGATACAAAGCCAGTTCAATCTAACCATGTCACATAGCCTCCTAGCACCTGTCCCTCTGCTCTCCTAGGACCCAGAGAACCCTCTACTAACTTTGTATCCGCTTTGGCTTCAAATTAGTGGAAAGTCCAGGGTAGGCCTAGGGAAGATAGAGACAGAAAATAAGTTCCAGTAGGAAAGATTGAACCATGTGGGGTTGCTTTAATTTGGCCAAGAGGACTCTAGAAAGGGGCTGTATGAGTGGGAAGAAAACATAGGCAGTTATTTTCTGTCTCCCCACATCTGGAACTGAGAACCACACCGAGGTGATATAGGTTAGCTAAGAGGAAGACTCTGCCAGTGCCTGTGATTCAGTGATGGGCCTGATGTCAAAGAAGCTGTGTAAAACCTGTAGGTTTTCAGTACGCAAGCAGGGATCAGATGCATATCTGTTTGAGGCAAGGAGTTGTCCTGCTTGACCTTCTTGATATACCTTCCTGCTGGAGGAATTGGATTCCTAGCATAGCAAATGCTGAGCTTCCGTGTTTGAGCTGGGGCTCTGGGAGGGAGAGGTGGAGCAGGGCTGCAGGTCTGTAGACTGTGGTGGGGGGCATGAGTCTCTGGCTGCAAACCCAGTGGAATTTGGGGTATGGGTAAGTGCAGCTCTTGGGGGTTGGTTAGGGTCAGGGATCCTCTCTGAAGAGAAAACTCTGGAAGTCAAAAAGATTAAGTCCTTAAGGCCTCCAACCCCTTGACCCATTCTGTCCTTGAGAGGGGGTACTCTCTAGGGAAATCCTAAAACTGAGTCCACTTTCCTTAGTAAAAACTACTAAAAAGTGAGATGCCTGAGGCTGAGGGCTTGAAACCCTCTGTATTTTTCATCACCTTGTTGACAGCTTTCCAGTTTTCCCACCTAGTGAAGATGGGCCAAGACATCTTCCCTGCTTTGTGCCCCGGGAGGGGGATTGATATATTTATGGATATGTCTATCATCTTTGCTTACATTGTAAGCTCTCTGGAATTATGACACAGTCACCTGAATACTTATAGGTCTAGCATGGCTCTGGGCATGTAACCAACACTCAGCACCTGTTGGGATCCAATTCTGTGGCCCAGGAAGTGAGGAGAAGATGACCTAGACCCATTAGGCCATCCCAAGCAGAGCAGCTCTGATATGGTGTCCTCCAGCAAGAGAGCAGGAAGCCCTGTCCACCACAGCTGCTGTCAGTGCTGGCCACTGGGCCCTCCCCTCTGGCAGCTCACTGGAGAAAGTGCCTTCTCTTTACTCTCCACCCTTTGACTCTGAACTGTTGGTGTCTGGGCCTGGCTGGTGTAGCTCAATGGATTGAGCGTGGGCTGTGAACCAAAGGGCCGCTGGTTCAAATCCCAGTCAGGGCACATGCCTGGGTTGCGGGCCAGGTCCCCAACGAGAGGCACATTGATGTTTCTCTCCCTCTCTTTCTACCTCCCTTCCCGTCTCTAAAATAAATTAATTAAAAAAAAAAAAAAAAGGGGTGAACTGTTGGTGTCTGGGCCCTGACCCCATTCCCTCCCCATTCCCCCCGCCTCGCCAGCCTTCAGCCATCTGTTGGCAGCTTGTGTGGAACTGAGTTTGGTGCCTGGTGCTGCATAGAACCTCGCACTGACCTGTTTGGCCTTCCTTCACCAGCTGACCAGAGCTTTTTGGGGTCCCTTTCCACAGTTCCCACTTGTCTGCCTGAAAGTTCTGAAACCCTAGTTTGTGGGTCATACCTCGCTGCACATTTGAATCTCTTGAGGGGCTTAGAAACATTCAGAGTCCAGGGACTCACTCTACTGAATCAGACCCTCCGGGACAGGGACTAGGAATCCGTATGTTTGAAAAACCTCCCGAGTGACAAATGTGGACTCTGTATTCAATAATGTTATTGTGTCAGTGTTCAGTTTTATGGTGGCATTGTGTTTATATAGAAGACCATCCTAGTTCTTAAGTGGTTCAGGCTGAAGTATTTAGGGGTGAAATGCTTGCACCTTTCTTTCAGATCGGTAGGCAGAGACAGAGAGAACATACATGTGGGGTAATGAATGTTAACAAGCAGTGCATGCAGGTGGTGAAAGGAAACTGGCTAAAATGACCTTTTAGATGATTTTCATCTGCTCTCTGAGAGGTGGGTACTAGAAGAGAACACAGCCAGGGCTACCAAGGTGCACAACTCCAGGGGGCGCCATTCACATGGTTTTCTTTGTTGTGGTCAAGGGTGTCATTCATTTAGAACACAGTGTGTGAGTGCTCCCTGGGGTTGTGTGACATAGCAGTACTTGCCCCAGCCTTCTCTCTGTGAATGGGCTGCAGTATCCGCACCACCTCTCTCCTGGGACCTACATGGATGTTTGCTTTTTTACAAAATTTCTAGTAGCACTTGCGGACTAAGGAAATAGAGCAGTTTCTAACTTATCAAAGCAGCAGAGGCTGGCAGAGAATGAACTGAATTAGGGAAGAGGGAGACAGGAAACGTGATGGGACTGATTCCTAAAATACTTTGTGCATTGCCCCTCCCCCTGGAAAATGCAGTTCAGAGCCTGAGTCTCACCATAGCTCCAGGTTGTTGGGACTGGTTGCTCCTGCTGTCCCTCTTTCCCTCTCTGGGTTTCCCCTGCACCCGGCTGCCGCTCTGCTCGGAACCTGAGGGGTGGCTCTCCTGATGCTGAGAGCTGCGGCCCGTCCTGCCTCCTCACTGTGGATCCCTCAGCATCAGAGTGAGCCGAGCCCGTGGCTTTTTCGAGGAGCAGCTCTCAGTGTGGCCCAGGTGCGAGCTGTCAGCAGGCTGGGCCTCCTTCCCTGCACAGCTGACAGACAGTCTGGAGGTGTCCTGGCCAGGAGGCCGGGGGATGGGTGGTGGTTAGAGAGGGGTAGCTCAGCTTCCCTCACCTGCATTCCAGTCTGGGAAGAATCTCAGGAGCTGGGCCTGCTGGGTCTTCCTCCGACCTTTCTTCTCTCTCCCCCAGGGCTAAGGAGCCTTAGCCTGGGTTGGAGTCCTCTGAGAAATTTGCTTGAAGGGATTTAATAGGTCAGAACCAAGACTCGTAGAACTGGAAGGCACTTCATGTGGTGGTGTTGTCCATCCACTCACCTGCCTTTGGATGCCAGACCTGGCCTACTTAGTTGAAACCCAGTCTTGTGTTTGAAGGACTCCAAAGAAGGAAACCACCTGCGTTTTGACCACCTATCTCTAAGTCTAAAAATTCTTACCACCAGAATACTCTGCCCTTATATTCCAGTTCACATATATTTTTCTCGGTAGAAATGAAGTGAATTTGTAACTTGAGGAGCTTAGTTGGGGTGACAGATCCATACACCTTTAATTTTGAGTAAGATATTTTAAGACTATGTTTGAGATAAGTACAGGTTGCTATTGGGAACATGAAGAAGGGGCCCTTCCTTCAATCTGCGGGTTCGGAGGGGGCTTTCTGAAGAACACGGTATCTGAGCAAAGTCTGAGAAGAGTACGTTGGAGTCGGGCAACAAATATCAGGAAGGACATGGCCAGGAGTAGAAGCAAAATTCCGGAGGTATCAAATACTTGGTAATGAATGGTTGGAGATTGGAGGGAGATGGTGGCCGTGATAAAGACCTTGTAAAGGAACCAAATAGAGAACCTTAGAAGGGGTTTAACCTGGGAGTGGATCAGATTTACACTCTAGAAAGAGCCCTCTGGCTGCTCTGTGGAGAAAGCCTTATAGAGGGAAAGATTAGTAGGAGGGAGAACTCTAAGAGGCTATTGTAATAGCCCAGGTGAGAGAAGATAAGGGTTTAGTTAGGACAGCAGCAGTTGGGACAGAAGGAAGGACTAGATTTGGGAAATACTATCGATGAAGAGGAAAGGTTGGTAGACCTTGGCATTGGACACGGGGTGAGAGGAACGGGAACTCCAGAAAGACTGCAGGGTTCTAGTGTGGGCGATGGGCGGTGCTGTCCCATAGTGGGGACCCAGAGGGAGGAGAAATCAAGGGAAGGAAAGAAGGTGATTGTCCCGTTGGGACATTTGGGGTTTAAGGAATGGATGGGCATATAAACCTGAGGGAAGCCACACATTTGGAGTCACCGACACGTGAGTGGTGTGAATAGGAGATAGAACAGATGAAGCTGCCCAAGCAGAGGGTGTTGTGTGAACAGTGGGCTGAGAATGGAACTCTACACCAACACCAGCATTTCAGGGGGGCACAGAGGAAGAGGACGAAGAAGGATGTGGAGAACAAAAAAGCCAGTGTCGTGGGAGCCAGTGGGCAGAGGGTTTAAGGAGGAAGGGAATGGTCTTCAAGCCCAGTACAGCAGCCATATGCAGGCAGGTAGGTGGACGTGCCTTCGGAGTTGCATGGCCTGGGTCTGGTTGCTGGGGCAGCCGTAGAGGAGTATTGGGGGCAGAAGCCAGACGACAGTGAGTTGAAGAGTAAATGAGGAGGGAGAATTAAGAAACTAGCTGGGAAGGGAAGGAAGAACAGAGAGGATGTTAGCTGGAGGACAGCATGTCAAGGGGCCCTGGCCAGTGTGGCTAACTTGGCTGGAGCATCATCCCATAACTGAGAAGTTGTGGGTTCCATTCCAGGTCGGGGCACATACCTAGGTGGTAGGTTTCACTTCCAGCCTGTGGGGGTCGGGGGCACTGCGAGAGGCAACTTATCGATGTTTCTTTCCCTCTCTCTTCCTTCTCCTCGCTCTAAAATCAATAAGCATGTTCTCAGGTGAGGATAAAAAAAACCAAGGGAAGGTGCTTAGGGAGTAGTGAGGTTTTTTCCCCCTTTCTTTTTAAAGTTGGGGGAAGCTTGAACATGTTTATGTGCTGAAGAGACAGGCTGAGTTAAGGAGAAGAGGTGGAGATACCGGAGCGGGAGGGAAGCTTGTGGAGCACTGTCCCGATGGAGACCCTGCGGAGGG
The DNA here is from genome assembly GCA_007922815.1 of Macrotus californicus. NCBI lineage: Eukaryota > Metazoa > Chordata > Mammalia > Chiroptera > Phyllostomidae > Macrotus > Macrotus californicus. The sequence continues at coordinate 53,147 of VMDR010003045.1, read as the reverse complement.
GTGACAGGGGCACAGGGGCGAAAGGGAGGCCGAATGCCTATGTGGATGATTCAGTCGGGGAGAGAGGCAGGACGCTCAGAGAGATTCTTTCTGATGACTTTGAGTCTCCTCTTCACAGAGGTGCCTGGCTGAGGCACCTCTTACTATTCTGCTTGCCGCAGCTCAGGCTCAGAACCCACAGTGTGGATCAAAAGGCTGAAACTCAGCCCAACTCTGAGCATTTACCTAGTGGCCGTCATCTAAAGCACTGGGACCTCCTTTTCCTGGGACCAGCTTGTCAGCTCTGTGCAGCTAAATTCCAGTATCCTCATCTGGCCATCTGATTCCTTTGAATTTCAGATAGAAAGACTGCCTCCTTCTCTCTGTAGATAAAACATAATTTATAAGAAGCTTTCGAAGGGTGGAGAGACTCAAACAGGCAGAGAAGTCGGCAGAGTGCTCTGTGTGCCTGAGGCTGGTCTTGGGCTAATTTGTCTTTGGTAAACTACTTAAAATTTGCTGAGCCAGCTGGGGCCCTTCAGGGTTCTGTGCCTGTGCCTGACAGATGCATGGGGTCCTGGGGTGATGTGAGAGACCTCAGGTTAAGGGATGCCCTTGTCCTAATTCATTTTGATTTCTCTATCTTCTTTTGTTTGTTTGCTGACTCCCTTTGGATCTGATGGAACTTGCCACCCAAGAATCTGTCTGAACCTTTTTCCTGTTGATGTTTTCAGCTTTCTAATCTGGAGGAAGAACATGATTCATATATTTATTATCTGCTGGAGAAGCAGTGCAACAGAATGTACAATTTTTGATAATTTTATGAAATCATGAACTTCTTTGCTGCTGGTGCTAAGGGTCAGACGTGACTACTTCACACTTAGCTCCCCCAAGCTCATCTGAAACACATGTACAGCAGGCTCTTGAATAACATCGTTTTGTTACAACGTCGATGAAAAAATAAAATTGATTCCCGGCCAGGGCCACTGTCGGTGTGCAGTTTGCACGTTCTCCTCAGGTCTCTGTGGGTTTTCTCAGGTGCTCTAGTTTCCTCCCACATCCCAGAGATGTGACCCTTAGATGGACTGGTGTGTCTGAATTGTCTCACTCTGAGTGTGGGTGTGAGTGCCCTGCAATGGAAGGGTGTCCTGTCCAGGGTGGGGTCCTGCCTTGCTCCCTGAGCTTCTGGGAGAGGCTCCAGTCACCCATGACCCTGAACTAGAATACGTGAGTTGGAAAATAATTATCTCAGTTGTTTTTATTCATCTTTCTTAGATGTATGGATAGCACACATTTCTTTCAATGTTTAATATTAGAAATGATTTGAGTCTATTCTGAAGCTTGGTGATGTTTCTGTGACCAGGAATATGCCTTAGGAACTTAACTCTTGTTTATATTATTGGCCTGCGGTGAAACTGGTTGTATTCTAGGTTTCGTTTACATTCACAGTTTCAAGAACCTGTCAGTAACGTGGAGGAGTTACTGCGCACACACAGGCCTGCTGGTTCTCAGCTTCAGCTATGGACTAGAACCTCCTGGGGGGCGGTTTAAAAACGCCCCTGCCCTACCGCGGACCGATGAAATCACAGTCTCTCGGGAGAGTGAGGGCATCAGGACTAAAAAGTTCCCCCAGTTTCTAACGTGCAGCCAGTGTTGGGAACCGGTGGGCCAGGCTACCGTTGTTATTACAACCATTTGCTCTGTGTCTTTTTCACGTCATGGCTTCTAAAAAAGGAAGGGTGCCCATGTGAGTGAATGAAGGGGGCTGCCTGCAGCTAGAGGCAGCTGGCCCGGGGCCCTGCCTTTCTGCCTGGTTTCCTGAGGGCCTCGGGGAAATCAGTATTTTGGCAGAACTGTAATCCGTCGGGCACCTGGTTTCACCCTTTGGAAGGCTTGTTTCACTGCTTGTGTCAGTGTATTTAGGGAGGATCCTGGTGCAGTGTGTGCCTTACTGTGCTGTGTTGTGCTTTCCATGTATAGCTATATTGAGGTGTGATGGGCATGCAGTAAACTGTGCACACTTGAAGTGCACAGTTTGGAGGCCTTGACACTGTGAAACCTTTACTACAGTCTACGTAATGAACGTGTTCTCATGCCCAAAGTTCCTGTCTGCTCCTTTGTAATCCATCTCTCTTTCCACCCCTCCCCAGATAACCACTGATTATGTCACTGTAGATTAGTTTTAATACTCAGAATTTTATATAAGTGGAATCCTACACACTCATGCTCTTTTGTCTGGCTTGTTTTGCTTAGCATATTTTGATCTTTATGATATTGTATGTGTCAATAATTCATTCCTTTTTGTGGCTGATTAGTAGTCAATTGTGTGGACGTACCACATTTTTTAAATCCATACACCTCTTGGTGGGCATTTGGGTTATTTCTGGTTCTAAGATATAACACATAAGGCCACTATGAATATTCATATATAAATCTTTGTGTGGGTACGTGCTTTCATTTTCTTGGGCAGGATAACTGAGTTATATAGTAGGTGACTGTACCTTTTCAAGAAGCTGCCTCTGCTTTAAAGAGGTACCATTTCACATTCTCCACCAGCAGCATCTGAGCAGCAGCTGCCTCTCTAAACTGACAACGAGCCTTTGTTTCTGTCTTCTCCTCTCGCTGACACATCCTTCTTTCCTCTGGGTACACATGAGAGATGAGGACGGGCTTTAGGGATGGGAGGTGGAAACATGTACAGATGAATGGGAGGGTGGATGGCTGTAATAGATAGATAAGGTTGTCTTGGTATCTCTTTTTTCCCTCATCTTTCTGTTTATTTTCTTTAAGACTTTCTTTATTTATTAGGGAGAGGGGAAGGGAGAGAGAAAGGGAGAGAAACATCGATCGGTTGCCTCTTGTATATGCCCCAGCTGAGGACCGAACCCGAGACCCAGGCATGTGCCCTGACCGGGAATCAAACCTCTGCCCTTCATTTCGAGGAATGACGCCCAACCCACTGAGCCACACCGGTCAGGGTGCTGTTTGTTTCCATCTGTTGTAGGCAATCAAGAAACAGGCACTGGCCCAGGTGATGTCATTTAAGTCAGATTATTAATACATCTCTTTTTGTGACTGAATCATTGGTATTTTTACCCCTCACCTGCAGGTGCCTGTCAGACACCATGCCACAACCCTGCAGACCTGACATTGGCAGGAAGTAGAAGACTTCCTTGTCTCCTCCATCCCCAGCCTCACCATGTCGTCAGCTCAGGGCAGTGGGGAACACTGGAAGTCCCTGGAGTCGGTGGGCATCAGCCGCAAAGAGCTGGCCATGGCTGAAGCCTTGCAGATGGAGTATGATGCTCTGTCCCGGCTCCGGCACGACAAGGAGGAAAATAGAACCAAGCAGAACCCAGACCCCTGTCTCATCAGCTGGGATGAGCCTGTCCTGGACTTCTACAGCAAGCCGGCAGGAAGGCAGAAGGACCTCAAGCTCTTACGCGGTCTCTCTGGCTCTGATCCTGCCCTCAATTACAACACACTCTCCCCACAGGAAGGGCTGCCCAACCACTCTACCTCCCAGGGCTCCCCGCCTGGCCCAGTTCCCTGGCCCACAGGCTCCCTGGCTGGAGACTATCTCTACATTTTCGATGGTTCAGATGGGGGGCTCTCTTTGTCTCCAAGACCAGGGGACATAGATGGCTCTTCTAAGAAACTATCCCCACCTCCTCTGCCTCCTCGAGTCTCTATCTGGGACACCCCTCCCCTGCCTCCCAGAAAGGGGTCCCCGTCTCCCTCCAAGATCTCCCAGCCCAATGACATCAACACTTATTCTTTGGTTGAACAGCCTCCAGGCAAATTGCTAGGGCATCAGATCCTGGAAGAAGAGGAGCCAAGAGGTGGGAACATGGGGCACCTCTGGGGGTCTGTGGACTACGACGGCATCAATGATGCGATTACACGGCTCAACTTGAAGTCAACCTATGATGCAGAGATGTTGCAGGATGCCACCAGGGGCTGGAAGGAGGGCCAGGGGCCCCTGGACTTCGGCAAGGACACTCCTGGAAAACCCGTTGCCCGGAGCAAGACCATGCCCCCTCAGGTGCCCCCCCGCACCTATGTCTCTCGCTGTGCCAACCGAAAAAATGCGACATCTGGCAAGAACCACCGGATTTCTGCTGCTTCGGTGAGGACCTCATTGTGTTTCTTCTGTCTTCCTTCCCGCATGTCATTCAGAAACAGAATAGTTCTTCTTTGCTGTTCCAAATCCACTACATACTCACTCATCCCTTTAGTCCTCTCCTGCCCTCTGCTTCTACCATCAGGCCTCTGGGTCCTGGTGGGGCAGAGAAGGGACACCTGGAGACATGGGTCCTTTCCAGGGCTGTTTTGTGTATCTCCTAGGGGCAGGTATTTCAGAATCCCAGTCCCTACTGTGTGCCTGCTTTATGATGTGAGGACAGACTAGGGTTCTGTGACTCACTATTGGCTCTGTGGCCCAGTGGCCTTGTGGACAGGAGTGAGTTGCTTTTGCTTTTTGCTGGGCCAGAAAAGCACACCGCCTGGTCTCTCTCATTTCAAAGCCAGCTTGTCCTAGCTCTCTCTGTCTTTCCCTGTGTCTCTTTCTCCATGTGCGTGTCTTTCTCTGTGTCTCTTTCCGTCTGTGTCTGTCTCTCTCCGACTGTCTTTCCTTCTGTCTTCTCCCTCTGTCTCTCTCTCTTTTTCTGTGTCTCCTTTCCTGTTCCCTTTCTCCCCACCTTTCTCCCCCTCTGTCTCTTTAATCGTGGTAAAATCACATTAAATGCACTGTCGTACCCAATTGTGAGCATCCAGCGCAGTGGCATGGAGTACATCCCTGGTGCTCTGTCATCAGCACCACCACTCACCTCTTTTCACATTGAAATGTTTGGGGAAAACATGTAGTATGACAACAGTAATTTCATTTTTATCAGTATATAATATAAAATAGAAAAATATTTACAAAAAAAGCACAGAGTGGGTTCCAGGATGGCTTTGGTCTCTTTTTTTGGTTTAAAAAAGTGCCAGCAGCATGCCCTCTGGAGGGACTTGAAGACTGCTTTGTGTCTCCCCAGTGGACACTGGGGACCCTGGCCCGAGAAGGGTCAAGAGGCACCCTCATGGCTGATGACTTCTGTAGGGACAGCGTTCCACCTCATTCCTTCCCTGTTTCCTCCTCATAATTGTCTAAGGGACACTGGGGCTTTCCCACCTCATGTCCCAGCAATTGGGATCCTTCACAACACTGGGAAAGCCATGTGGTCCTTCCTTCCTGTGCTGCTGCTAAGAGAGCCCCTGAAGTAGCATCAGCTCCTCAGATAAGTCACAGCTCTGGAGATCAGGGCTTTTGAAAGGCCCTGCTCTGAGAGGTGGGGCTGCTCCTGCTATTTATAGGGCAGGGAGAGTCCTGTTCCCAGTTCCGAGTTCTTCTCACTGAGTTGGGCCTGCTTACCGGGTCCAGCCACCCTGGTAGGTGGTCACCTCTGTCACTCCCTCTCCTGCTCCTTCCACTCCCCCACCCTTCCCCCTTCCCCTGTGTGTCATCAGAGCTCTGAGAGAGAGAGAGAGAGAGAGAGCTCCAGAGTCTCCTTGAAGAAGTGAGGGCAAAGCACAGACCTCTTGCCCATTCTTAGTGGGGAAATGCGGCCTTGGTCTTCCCCGCCTCAACTCCGTGCAGGGACCCATCCTACTGGGCGGGGGGACCCCTCAGGCCCTCGGCCTGTACCACCACCCCGCCTTCGCCGGGCTTCCAGCCAGAGGGACCCTCCTAACGCCAGGCCTGCGGAGCCAGCTCTGGAAATGGTTGGCTCCAAGTGCCAGCTTGGTACCCCCGCTGCCAGCCTCTGCCTGGCAGACTCTCCTAGCCAGCACCGGGCGATGCCACCAGGGCCTGCCAGCCGGGTGAACGTAAGTGACTTTGTTTTCTTATGGAGCCAGGGAGTGGCACTGAAAGGGCATGAAAATGGCTTTCAGAAGCTGCTCTGTTCTCCACCCATCGCCTTCCCCCCTCTCTCTGTGTCTCTGCTTCTCTGTGTCTCTGTTTCTGTTTCTTTGTCTTGTTCTCTTGCTCTGTCACTCTCTCACTCTCCCCTTTGTGGGTTAATTGCTGACAGTGGTATTATTGTTTTGACTGGGACAGAGGCACGAACTTGGCAGAGCCAGGGCCTCACATGCCAGCTGCCCCCACTGCTGCCCTCCCCTCGCCGCACCCCTCCCTGCTCACCCATGGGAGCAAGGCTCACAGGAGAGGGTCACTCATCGGAAACTCTGGATATTCAAATCAGGAGCTCGGTGCTGCCATCTGCCCGAGGGGTGGGGAGGACCTGAGAATAGCTGGGGGAGGGTGAGAAGTGAGGCATTGCTGTGTGTGCAGACCCCAGCTTTGGGCTCCCGGGAAGCAGGTGTTGGCACCGACTACGGGCACTCCGTTCTAGCTGCAGCTTCATTGCCTTGGGGTAGCCTTGCCTGGTGGCCATGGGCAGGCCCACCAGGCAGAAACCAGTGGTCTCGCATCACGCACCAGCTCCCCTATTTCCTGCTCTGGGGGCTGGGTGGCAGGCCTAGCCAGAGGGCTTTTTTAGCACTCCTGTGGGTGAGTGAAAGCAGCGCTGTGACTACAGGAGACAGTTTGAAGTCTTGTCTGAGAAAGTCTCCACCTCACCTAACCACCGAAAATCTCCACCTAACTGCCTAACCTGCTGCACTGAGCTTGTTAGAAACTGCCCCCTTGGGATGGAGGTTTGGCCACACTCTTGTCCATCCTACCCAGGCTTCTGGACTCAGCCAAAGCTTCAAGTTCTCTTTTTCAACTTGGCTCTTTGTCTCCTAGGATGGCAAGTAAACATATTCCAGGATTTTCCATATTTTTGTGCCCCTTTCACTGAATGTCCAGTGCCTAGAAAGTCTTCACACCTAGACTTTAATAGTTCAGGTCTGTGGGCGGTGGGAAGGGGGTGTCCTGAGGACAAAGGCACTGAGCCAGCTGTTCCTCTTTTAAAGGTGGTCTCTCGGCCCCAAGCCATCACCAACGGCCACGAGCTGTTTGAGGTCTCAGAGGAGAGAGACGAGGAAGTCGCTGCATTTTGCCACATGCTGGACGTGTAAGGGTTAAAGAGCGGGGTTGTGGGGGCTGGGGAGGAGGTCCCCTCTTTCTAGAAAGAAAGGAGCAGCACATATAATAGACCTCAATTCAGAGCTATGGGATGCTTCCTATAAAAGGTGTTTGTAGGCTTTTTGAAATCTTAGAAGTTTCAGATTGTGAGACTGATGTGCTACTTACTACACTAACGAGGCACCTTAGATGTTTCACAGATTTGACTAAATTTATAAAGCCTCGATTTAACAGTCAAATTACCCCAATTGCTTCAGGCTCAGTTGCCCTTAGGAGCAAATACCCCCCAGATGGAGATGAGTGTTATCTCGAGCTAAAACAGAAAGGAAATGGATTCAGAAAACCTCTCCATTGCACTTAACCTGGGGCACTTTGTCATCTTAGAACTATCTTTACTGTTCAGCCCCGCTTGGGGACATTTTGCGACTACTGTAGCAAATGTGTCAAGAACATGGTTTCCCAGAGCTGCTTCCCCACCACCTTCACCCTGGACTGCAGACCTGGAGGGCCGGGCGGAGCGGGTACAGAGGGGCCCTGGGCCTCAGGCGGGTGGGTCCCAGCAGGCTTCTTCTCGGCTGCTCTCTTCTGAAGGCAGAGCGAGGGTCCTTCTCCCTCTCTTCCTGCACAGCCTTCGATCTGGCTCCAATATCCAAGACTACTTCCTCACTGGATATGTCTGGAGTGCAGTCACCCCAAGCCCAGAGCACCTTGGGGATGAGGTCAACCTGAAGGTGACAGTGTTGTGTGACAGCCTGCGGGAGCCACTCACTTTTACCTGCAACTGTAAGTTAGGGAGGAGGAGGGTGGGCCTCCCTGGAGGTGGGGTGGGATCCTTTGGCCTCAGTTCCCACCCCCGCCGTGTGGCCTGCATGATGGACAGTCAGGAAGCTCCTTTGGGAGACTGGCCCTGGGGCGAGCTTTTTAGGTTCATGGTCACTCCCTTTAACCCCAAACTGCTTTATCTGGTTGGTGATAGTGCTGGAGCACACTTAGCCGGGAATGGGGGATCAGGGTAGAGGCTGAGCCCCTCCTGCCCCAACACCCCCTTCATTGCTCCCCTGCCCCGCCCCTCACAGGTTCCTCCACTGTGGACCTGCTCATCTACCAGACCCTGTGCTACACCCATGATGAACTGAAGGATGTGGACGTGGGTGACTTTGTGCTGAAGCCCTGTGGGCTGGAGGAGTTCCTGCAGAAGTGAGTGAACTGGGGGACAAGCAGGGTGGGACAGGACGCAGCACCTGCCTCCTGGGCAGTAGCTTTGTCAGGGGCTTCCTAGGGGAGGTGCCAGGCTCCAGGCCTGGGGCTGGCGGCGGCCCTGCAGACCCGCTGGCAGGACCTCAGCTTTCCAGGCACACACTCAGCCACGTCGCACTTTCCCAGGAGCTCCGTCTTCCGGCAGGGTTGGCTGGTGTCCTGAGCCAAATCTGTGGAAAGAGTTTGGAGCAGGGATTCAGCAAAAGACTAGGTCATATTTGCTTGCAGACTTCTGCATGTGGAGAGACGTGAGGGGTGGCAGGGGACTGTGTGGGGTTTTCCTCCTGCCCTAGATTATGTGAAGCAGCCTATAGCGAGGGGCAGGAGGAGGGCTGGGCAGAAGTGCCCAGTGGAGCCTAGGGGAGAAATCACAGTTGCTCTGTCTTCCCCCTTCCCCATGCCAGCAAGCCTGTCCCCTCTGGCATGTGCTGCTGGTTAGCCTCCTCACCAAAGGCTCGCAGCCACCCCCTTTGCAGCCAGTGTCCTCTGCAGCAAGCGGCCTCCCAGACAGTCGGATGTGGAACAGCACCTTTGGAATTCTGGCTGGAGTAGGGCATTACACCCTGCAGGTGGCAGGTGGAATCAGACATGACAGCAGATCAGGAAATGAAGAGATCTGCTCTCTTCCCCACGCTTCCAGTTGCCTGTTGCCCATGAAAGCAGGCCTTGGGGTGGGGATAGGAGAGGCCTGTGTCGTAGCTCTCAGAGGAGCCTTTAAGTGCCACTGCTTGCTCTTTCTCCTATATCCAGGTATAGATGAAGGATGGTTGATCTATGGCTAGAGCAGTTCTTGGCTGGTTTCTTTAACCTGAGGGATGTCGTGGGGCCTTTGTGGCCTCTGTGCCCTCACTTGGAAAAGGAACAGGGTAGAACCTCACGTGGCACAACTCCCGGGAGTGGCGACAAGATGTTTCCATGCGTCTGCAGTTTCCCCTGGAGGGCTGAGAGGGGTCCTAGACTCAGTGTCTCCTGGCGGAGAGCACCCTTGGTAGCCTGTCACTGTCATAAGGGGACAAGGGGCAGAGTGGGGCCCATCATCACGGTTGATTCGGGGTCTTGCTTGCCACTCACTAGTTGTAAAACCCTGACCCTCAGTTTCTTCCATGAATGTAGTGAGGGTTAAATGTGAGGATGGCCCAGTGAGCAGTCAGTAAACCTGCCAGGGAAGGACCAGTCCAAAGGGAGGAACTCGTGGGGATCCGATTAGGTGGATGCTGTCCAATCTCTCTTGTGGGCCCCCTAGCCCGTCGGTCTGGAGGTGGTAGATCAGCTGTCTGGCTCTAACTTCTTGCCAAGGCCCAGGGAGAATGTGTGGGACAAGGTGGGACAGAACAATGGTCCTGGGGTCATGCCTCCCTCACTCCAACTAAAATGCACACATAGGATGGCCTTCCATAGAGAAGGGTAAGCAGGTCCCCTGGTGACCTGTGTCCAGGAGCCCCCCCTCCTCCATCCAATCTCTTCTCTTCCTTCCCACCAACAAAAAAGTCCAGACCCCTGAGCCCAAGATAGCTAGCTGCCTTGGATGGGGTGGAAAGGTCCCTCTTGGGGTTCCAGAAAGCTGCTAGGCTTGGGAAGCAGGGGAAAGCTGCTACCCCAAGGAAGCCCTGTGGTTTCCCACCATGCCTAGCAGGAGTTGCTGATGCCAGGGGGAGTGGCGGGACCAGGATGCAGGCTGCTCTCAGATAAGAGCCCTGAGACAGTCCCAGGGGAGGGTTGGGTTTCCTGCCTCCTCCCCGACCAGACCACACTCTTCCTTCCTTCCAGGGTACTCCCACCAGACCTGCCCCAGAGCCCAGTCTCTCTAGCCCTAGGTTTTGGCAGTAGCTCAGACTTAGCAGGTTGGGGCCTAGCTCAGAGGCTTGGCCCCTCAGGATGTAGAGAACTTCCTTAAGTCTTAACTGAACCCTGGCTGGCCTTAGGCCAGGGCACCTCTGTTGGCTCCATACACACCCCTCCCCTTTGCTCCTCTACTCTCTTCTGCATTGCTGGCCTAGACTCCCAGCTGTGCTGAGGAAGGAAGTTCCTTTCCGGCTTCTGTTCCTCAGCTGCTGGAACCCAGCCCAGGCCTGCAGCGCTAGCCTGCAGGTGAGACTCGCACTGCCTCTCTTCTGGGTTTCCTTCTGACTGAGGTGTGATTTGGAAGGAAGGAAGGAAGGAAGAGGCTGAATCATGGAGGGACTTCCTAGACCTCCTTCTCTGAGCTTAGGGTGGAGGTGGGGTCTCATTTGTCACTTGAGCAGAGGGAATGGCAAGCAGGCAGGTGACTGCCAGGAAGTCTGTAGAGATTTATATAGTTATTCACAATCAGGCAGGACCCACAGGGGAAGGGGAGAAGCAGACCTTCAATGGGTGTTGGGATAACAGACCTGGAATCTTGTTGGGTGTGCTCGGCTGACCTCAGCACCCCAGTTGGTAACAGTAGGGAGTGGGACACCTAGGACCACAGCAGGGGGACAGCATCACTCACTGAGCTCCAAACCCAAGCTTGAGTACAGGCTGACTTCCAACATGGCTTGTATACCAAAGCCAAGAATGGAGTTTAAACGCTGTCCCCTGAGAAGTCCCTCTGGTCTACACCCCACCAGAAGTTCCCACCCTGGAGTGAACCACTGGTAACAATACAGGTAATAAATATCTGGGAAAGTCAGTGTTTATACAGACTAAGGGCTTAGTGTATTAGGTAGCTTTTCTTTAGACAGGCTCTACCATGACATTTTCTTTCCCCAAGCTCTACCATGACATTTCTAGGAGCCAAGGTAGGGGCCACAAGTAGTCCCCCTGGGTCACCTCCTGGTTCTCCTGTTTCTCTCTCCCTAAGGCTTAGGTCTAAACCTCCTTTCCCACCAAGTCCCCAGGATGCTAATGGTCTTGTCCCTCTGTCCCACCAGCAAGCATGCCCTGGGAAGCCATGAGTACATTCAATACTGCCGCAAGTTCGACATTGACATTCGGCTACAGCTGATGGAGCAGAAGTCTGTACGCAGCGACCTGGCCCGGACGGTTCGTGGGGCAGCAGAGGATGATATGGAGCAAACACATTTAGTGGGAGCGGGGTAGGAGCGCTGGGCTGGGATGAAAGCGCCGCCCCTCCCTGAATAGGGCACTTGTTACGCAGGTGAATGATGACCAGAGCCCCTCCACTTTGAACTACCTCGTCCATCTGCAGGAAAGGCCAGTCAAACAGACTGTCAGCAGGTGAGCGCGGGTGCCATCTTGGATTTGGGAACTCTAAGAGGACCCCAACAGATATCCTTGTTTACCTTTCTGCCAGGGCCAGGGCTTCTTGCAGGTGTTGGGGGTGGAGTCCAAGAGTTTCATAGGGACAATTCCCGCTCCAGGTGTGTTACGTCTCTTTCCTCTAGTACTTTTCCATCATTCTCCAGGTGAGAGGTGGCGGAGTAGAAAGGACTTGCTATCTTTCAGTCCCCATGGGACATATGGAAGGAGTAGCATCTCCTTTAAACCAGAGTCAGTTTCCTGAGACATGGAAAAAGGGAGAGAACGGGTTGGCCAGTATGTGGGGTGAGGGGGGTCTGTCCTGACTTCTACGACTTGACTTTTCCCTGTCCCCAACCTCCTAGGCAGGCCCTGAGTCTTCTGTTTGACACATACCACAATGAGGTGGATGCCTTCCTGCTGGCTGATGTGAGTACAGATCCTGGGCTGGTCCAGCTGCCCAAAGCTCCTCCCCGCCTCTCCCCCAGTCCTCCTGGGGTCAGCCCACCCTAGAAGGGATCTGGAGTAGCTATTGAAAATTTGTCAGGAGAATATTTCTTTTCATTCCCCTAGCTCCAAACCAAAACTGCTGGCTGTTGGGTGGCTGGCACGCGTGTGGGGAGGGGTTCTGCTCCTCTGTTGAAGTAGGTCAGGAACTGTGTCCTGATCCCTGTCTCTGCAGCAGGGCATCTCTAAAGCTAAGGGACATTGAGTTGTCACCCCAGCTGCTGTACTTGAATGCGCATTGGAGCCTGTCCTGTGAGTCATGAATGCCCAGGAAACTCTGCTTTGAGACGTTCTGAGGTTCTGGCGTCACAGATGGAATATCATGAGGAGGTGGAGGGTCCTAGAGGCAGGGAAGGGCCACGGCTCTCCTTACTCGGATTCACAGGGGTTTTTAAGCCTCAAAACCATGATAATAAACATTTGCTCCAAATGTCGTGAAACTGAAGAAATTCAGATAGGGATCTTCAAAACGATCTTTGACTCATTGATTCAGTGAGAAGTAGTCATAGACTCTTCCCTTTTGGGGAGTTCAGCATTATATCTAGTTCAAAGCTCTCACCAATGCCAGAATCCCTGCTCTAGCAGTCTCTGCTTGAACATTTCCTATGATGAGGGGCTAGTCCTCTGAACCCCCTTTCTGCACTTGTCTGGCCCTATGTTAGTGGCTGCTCTGGACGAGTACAAATGGAATAGAACATGAAGCTATTAGTTGACAGAACAGGGTGGTAATGAGTTAATTAAGGGCTCATGGAGGGGAAGAGAGAAGGGGACTGGCCAGCAAGGGCTTTGGGAAGGAAGTTGGATTTTAGCTGGTCCAGGATTTGAATGTATAGCAGTAATCAGGGCAGGACAGGCAAGGGAATTCCAAATGAGAAGACTGCAGGAGCCAGAGTGCAGAGGGGAAGGAGTGGGCATGGCGTGCCTGGGGTACTGAGATGAGATCTGCCTAAAAATCCAAGGAGGCAGTATGAGAAATAAGGCTTGATGGACAAGTGGTGCCTCAGTGTGGTCTCTTTGGCCTCCTTGCTATTCCCTGTGGATGTCCCTGTTGTGTCCGCCGTGTGCGTCCCTATAGTACAAGTAGGCTGTAGGGAGGGGGGGCGGGGTAAGAGGCAGCTCAGGGAGGACGGCTGAGCCAGACCTGGGGACATGGGCGCGGCTAATTTAATTTGGTAGGAGCAATTATTCACCCATGTTGGGTGTTTGAAAATGAAGCATGGATTCCACTAGTTTCTCCTGAGGATCATGAGCTCACACTCCTCCTAGCTCTTTCCTCCCACACTGGGCACCGGAGGCTAAGAGTGCCAGCCTGCCGGCCTCACTGTGCCTCCTTTCACAGGGGGACTTCCCACTGAAGGCTGACAGGGTGGTCCAGTCTGTTAAGGCCATCTGCAACGCCCTGGCTGCCGTGGAAACCCCTGAGATCACCAATGCTCTCAACCAGCTGCCTCCCTGCCCCTCCCGCGTGCAGCCTAAAATTCAGAAGGTAATGGAGCCCAGAGTGCTAGCATGGGGAAGGAGGAGAGGAATATTTATAGGCAATTGGGTAATTAGCTGTCCAGGCTCTTCTCCGCACCTCCATCTTTTATGTTTGAGTAGCCACAGGAGTTCTTGGGCCAAGTGTGTCCCCTTTTCCTGAGGATGAGGGTGGGCTAGGGTCTGCCGCCTGGGATTGATTGCTGGGAGCTCAAACCAGCCAACGCTTTACTCATGATCACTGAGGCACTGCCTGGCAGTTTGCATTGGGATCAGGGTGCAAAACTAAAATCTTCCTGACTCCCCAGTGGGGACTGTGTGCTGGGCAGACAGGGCGAGCATGACAGGTACTTGGTCTGTAGTGGAGTGGCCTGAGGGTTAGTGTGTCTCATCTGGGTGGACACGATGATTTTATCATTGGTGTGGCTCACTCTGTCCATTACACGGGTCTGGTACAAACCATTACTTTGTCTCCCTGGGGAATCTCTGCTCCACACACTTCAGTCCAGTTTGGTCCAGAGGAGCACAGCTGCAAAAGCCCTTCTTCCAGCTGGGACGGAAAAGGCTGTGGCCCTGAAGTTTCCCTCCTTCTCTTTTTCCCCAATAGGACCCCAGCGTCTTGGCTGTGAGGGAGAACCGAGGTAAGGGAAGCACTCTGCCTTTATCCAGGAGGGGCAGGTAGACACTGCCGACTCTGCCCGGATTCCTTTCCTCCCCGGCCCTCCTGACAGCTGGGGCGTTGTCTGTGTGTTTCCGTATCAGAGACACGGGCACATCTGGAGATCACGTTTCTTTCCACACAGTGTTTTCTCATTATTTTTAGTGGTTATTCTTGTGGTGTCCCTGGGAGGTGGTGATAAGGGGGTGTGAGTGTGAGGGTGGGGAGGGGTGGTGATGCAAAGCTGGCCCTGGGTTCCAAACCTTGGGGAGGTTGTGATTATTCTCCAAGCATCTCATCAGCCCAGCATTTCCTAGTTAGAATGGGCCTGGGGAGCAAGTGGTAAGGCATTTTTCACGGGGACTCCTCCTTTAGTCTTTCAAGCAGAACTTTGCCCTACAAAGCCCATGTTCTGGGATTTTTGGTCAGTGATTCCCAGTCTTTTGAGTTTCATGGATCAATAAAATGTTCTGAAAGTATTATTTTGGGGATCAACATAGAAATTGTCATCTTTTATTTTGCCAAGCAATCACTTTTTTAAAGTAACCGACGATTGTGATTCCCACTATTTCCTAAAAGAAAGGACATTTCACATTAAATAAGTTGCAATGTGTAAAAGGACAATGTTTAAAATTTAATATCTGTCATTTGATGAGAAGCTTATGACATGCTCCTGCTTTTTTCTCATTTCACCACAGATGGGTGCACTTTGTCACGGCTACTTAGAAATCTGACTGGCATTTAGGGACTATTTCCTAGGATATTCCTAGTCAGCACCATGGCAACAAGATCAGGCTTGTTGAGGCCTCGTGACTTTTCCTTCTGACCCCTTCCTTTCACAGAGAAGGTCGTGGAAGCCCTGACGGCCGCCATCTTGGACCTGGTGGAGCTGTACTGCAGCACATTCAACGCAGACTTCCAGACAGCAGTTCACGGGAGCCACAGGCATGATCTGGTCCAGGAGGCCTGCCACTTCCCCAGGCCTCTGGCCTTCACTGTCTATGCCACTCACCGCATCCCTATCACCTGGGCTGCCAGGTGAGCCCAGGGCTGATGGCTTGCAGGGGGGAGCAGAGTTTGATTTCCAGATGGCTTCTCCCACTGCCCTACATTTAGATCTCTGGCATCATGGTGCACAGTGGCTGGAGGGAGAGCCAAGTGCCTCAGGGGCACATGGGCTGGAACATCCCAGAGGAAAGAAAAGGTCTCCTAGGAGATGGTGAAGAGGCTGCCTGGGGCAGATCCTGCCATTCCCTCTTAGTGCTGGCTCAGTGCTGGCTGCACAGGCATCCCTGCCCCCTCCCTTCCAAGGCCAGCTGATGGAGACTTGGTGACAGATGGCTGCTTCCCAGATCCAGTGCCTGCCCCACAGCCAATGACTGCACTCCCCTGCAGATGCACAAGGGGAGGGGAAGGGAGGTGGAAGATGACCCTTCTTCTGGACTGAAGTGGTGGGTGTAGAGAGGCTCCTTCATTGGGTAATCCTCAGCTCCTCTGCAGGGTCCCCAGCATTCAAGGCCTGGGGGAATAGGCATTTGGCTCCACCTTCCCCCTTCCAGACCCCTCCTGCCCCTCCCTCCCCTTCTCTCTTTGTTCTTCACTGAATGTGTTCCCCTAGGCGATTGACAGAGAACAAAGGAGGCAGCCTGGGAAGCCAGGGCCTTCTTTGACCTCTTCTGTCAGGCACCTGTCACAAGCCACAGGGACCCCCATGTGCTGGCATTCAAGTGGGCAGATGTCATTTTCATCCCCCACCCTTCTCACCTGCGCATGTGCGCGCGCACACACACACACACACACACACACACACACACACACACACACACCCGACCCTGGTGGGCTGGAGCTGACTGGAAGGAGGAAGCTGCGTGGCCTGCTCCCCACGAAGAAGGAAGAAAAACCATGACCCATTGTGGAGCCTCAAACTGGGCAGAGGGATCCAGACTGAGTTGCTTCTCCGGGAGCACACTTCTGCAAATCCAACCTGGCCGTCCTGGCCGTGACCCCTGTTACACTCCCCAGAGAGCCAGAGGAGTTTTACCAAGGGAAATAGCGTTGGCATAGGTGAGGAGACCGAGGTGGGGTTTGGGAGCCAAGTGGCCTGACCTGCCCCCTCTCTCGTAGCTATGAAGACTTCTACCTCTCCTGCTCCCTCAGCCATGGTGGTAAGGAGCTGTGCAGCCCCCTGCAGACCCAAAGAGCTCACTTCTCCAAGTACCTCTTTCACCTCATCATCTGGGACCAGCGGTAAGCCCTCCCTCCAGGCTCTGACAGGAACCAGGCATGGTCACTAACCCCAACCAAACAAGTCATTCAGCTTCTTGAGTCTCCACTTCCCTAAAGTCTTAGATGAGGATGAGTGTAACTGCTCTTCCTCAAGCTGTTATGAGACTCCAAAGAGAAGTGCCCATGAAGGCTCTTGGTGAACCTTGAAGGGTCACATACAATGTTAGTTGTTAGTTTCTCCCATAACTTACTGTTTTACTCTTGTCTCCCTTAAAAGATTTCCCTGACTTTTCTTCCCCAAGTTTCCACAGAACAGAGGTGGGGGGGGTACTTACAGATGGAGAAGACAAAGTTGTCTGGAGGAAAGAGTGATGGGCTTGGCACCACAGAAACTAGGCTGTATTTTAATCTTGTTCTGGCCTCTGTGCCTCAGACGCTCAAACCGTAAAGTGGGGACATTTGTTTAACTCAGAGACAGTTGTGGCATTGACATGAGATAGATCAGTTATGAATGTGAAAACCATAAGCCCACGATAGTATTCATTAGCATTTATCAACAATAATTTGCTGCCGGGAGGGTAGGCGTCAGCCACGCAAAGCAGGAAGGAAACGGAGGCGAGGACACCTCCAGGGGCTGCAGGTGTTCGCCTGCCCCGGCCTCTTGTGTGCTGCGCTTGCCCTCACTCCAGAGAGTCAGAAAGTCCTCGTTTGCCGCCCCAGGTTCACTTCCCCATACTGACGACATTTGAGTCTTCATCTGCAGAGCAGAACTACTGCCTCAGTGTTTGGAGTGCATGTTAGACAGCCTGAGAGGGTCCTTGGGGAGGCCACGGTTGCTGAAATAGGTCGATGGGGGGTTCATTTTATAGCTGGACAACTGAGGTGGCAGTCCCTTTCCCTTGTCTTCATACTTGTATGATTCTTAGTGCGATAAAGGTGTGAAAAAAGTCCTTTCATGAGACAACCCCAGGGCAGGAGAGCCTCTCTGGAGGCTTCTCGTGAGTTCCCGCACCCCCTTGGCACTCTCTCTGGCCTTAGTTACTTCCACTGCCAAGGGAGGGATGCTATACAGTGCTCCAGGCTGGGCAGACCCCACAAAATTGGCCTTAGACACTTTCCCCGTAGAGGATTAGAGGTGTAGAAGCAGCCAGGCCTGTCCTCCCTCAGCCTGTCTACCCTCTGGGTCTCATTCCACTCCTTGCCTGAGATTTCTGCCTGGAATCCCAAAGGGCTGGTGCCCTGCCTGGAACCTTGCAGAAGGTGTCATCTCAGCACTGCCCATCCAGATGCCCCACGGGAGACCTTTTGGTACCTTCCTGGTGAAGACGGAGGCACTGGGGAAAGATACTACAGTGAAGGGTCAGAGCACAGGCTCTGAGTGCAGTCTTCCTCCCGTCCTTTCTGCAGGTACAGCCTTGGGCGGCTCATCCAACCCCAGTGGGCATGGTAATAGGACCTACCTGTAGGATTGTTCAAGAGCGTTGGGACATGGCAATACCTAGCATGTGATAAATGCTGGGGGAGACCTCTCAGGTCCTGTTCCAAGTGACTGACACTGACTTGTGATCCAAGGGGATTTTTGTGCATGAAAATATTATCTGTGTAGCCCACTTCCAGTGCAGTAGCTACAGTGTCACACAGCACAAAGCACACAGACTATGTATACACACATCACACAAGCGAAGCTGTGTGAGTCTTTTCACTGGTGAGAAAACTGAGGTGCGGAGGTGGGAGTAGTTGCCCAAGGTCGTAAGTGGCTGACCCAGAACTGGAACCAGCACATCCCAGGAACCCTTCCTGGAGGAGGCAGCCCTTTGTAAGTGATGTGATGTTGAAGAATGGATTGCAGAGGGAAGGAGGGGTTTCTTAGGCAGGGAGGAGGTTCAGGGCTGTAGCTAACCTGCTGAGTATCCTAACTGCCCCTTGGGGAAAGTCCATGGGGAGATTGTGGAATACCAGACACACTCAAGGATGAAGAGAGGGAGCCTTGACTGGTTCCAAGGGTTATGATTTCAGTGAGTTTTTTCACTCCCCTCTTCCTTTGACAAGAGGCTGGAAGCCTCTTCCTGGGTGAAAAGAAAGAGACCAGGCCCAGCTCCTCTGCTCTATGCTATGGGGTCAGCTGATTCTCTCTCAAAATAGGCCCAGCAGCCGCTCTCTGCCACCCCAGCCAGGCCCCTGGCATATCCGATGGCTGCTGAAGGGGCCCTAATTATAGCTGTGCACCCCCTCCCAGGCAGCTGGGACGGAACAGGGCTCTGCCAGTCTCTGGTGGAAGGAGGGAGGGAGTGCCTCACTTGGGTGGAGAGGAGAGTCCCCTGGAGGAGTGAGGGGCAGCCTGGAGGGAGGCTGCTTTATCATGAAATTGCTAACCTGGGGGTGGCAGCTCTGCCTCTGTGCCCTCTGGCATAGAAGCTGACGGGCCCTGGAACGGCCAGAAGGGTGAGACAGTGTGGACTTTGGCCCAGGGACAGCTTCCCCGAAAGGTAATGTGGGCCTTCCCTCTCTTTCCACAGCTCTACCCCACCCCACCCTAGCTCCTTATCATGAGCTCTGAGGGAGTGGCCGGGTGGTTCCAGGTCCAGAGGAGCCTGGGAGAGGACAGCTGGGCCTGGGTCATGGCGAGGGCTGAGCGTCTCAGTTCTTTTGCCCTCCCCCCTCACTTTTGAGAAGTCTCTTGTTTTTATCCTTTTGGCTTTGAAAATGTTTGGGATGAAAACAAACCATGTTGTGCCCCTGTGGGTTAGGAGAAGGAGATTAGGGAGAAGACAGACAGGTGGAGGGCTGTGGGGGAGGGTGAACTGAGGGCAGAGAGCATATTGCTGCTTCCTGGTTGTTCTCAGCCGCGGGATGTGGGGGAGGGATGGGATTGTTGAGTGGAAGAGGATTGTCCAAGGAACAGCTTCTTGGTGGTCCTCTGTAGAAGCCCTAAAACGGGGGAAGGTGTGAGGCTTATGGTGAGGGACATGCAGCTACCTGAACTCTGAGATGGCTCTGATCCAGCCAGTTTAGTCCGGTCACCAACGGACAGTCTCCAAATTAGGGGGTGTCTGCCTCACCTTACTGAGAGGCTGCAGAGGCACTATACTGTGCTTGTGGGAGCATCCAGTGAGGTTTTACCTGTGGTTTGGGACTGTCCCCCTTCAGCAGGAAGGCTTCCCACAGAGCATCTTCAATATCCTCAGAGGAGGGCCGAGTTCTCGGCCTCAGCTTGACTTCCCGGGCCACCTGTCCCTTGAAATCCCAGGGTCAGCACCTTCTGATGTCATTTCCTGTTCTCCCTAGGATCTGCTTCCCAGTGCAGGTGAACCGGCTGCCTCGGGAGACGCTGCTGTGTGCTACTCTCTATGCTCTGCCCATCCCCCCACCCGGGAGCTCCTCCGAGGCCATTAAGCAGCGGCGGGCCCCTGAAGCCCTGGGCTGGGTCACTGCCCCACTCTTCAACTTCAGGCAGTACGTGAACCCCAAGGCAGTAGCTTCTTGGCCTTGGAAGGGAAAGAGGGGGTTACAGAGGGGCCTGGCTGTTGCACTGGCCACTGCCTCTTAGGAGGGTGGGCCATGAGGGGCTCACTGGCAGAATCCAGAGGGTCCCAGCTCTGGTGGAAGGGACCAAGGCACAGGACTAGTGACCAGGATGATGGATGTAACCAAGGGCTACTGAGAAGGACTGGTGACACAGGACTGTTGGGGAGAGACATGGAAATGCAATGCTCGGGTAACATGTCATCTGGTTTTGTCATAGAAGGACCTTAAAGGTCATCTAGTTTGGCTCTCTACATCAGGAAGACATCCCTGCCACCAAGTCATCCAGACCAGGGTGTAGTTAGCTCTGGAAGCATCCTGGAAGGGGGTGCGTTTCTAGGACTCGGAAGAAGAAAAAGGCTACAGTCCAGGGGAGAATGAGAGAGAGTATTTTGAGTGGCGGCTTCAAGCAGAAAGCGCAGATTTTTAGATTGGGGAGCAGAAGGAAAACCATGTCCTTAGCCACTGGCTTTGTTGGCTTATCTGCCACCCCCCACCCCCATCCTCCTTAGCGTCCTGACCTGTGGCCGGAAGCTTCTGGGCTTATGGCCAGCAACACAGGAAAACTCCAGTGCCCGTTGGAGCACCCCTAATTTCCACCAGCCGGACAGCGTAATCCTGCAGGTGAGAGCCCAGCCCCAGCCCCGCCTCCCACCTGCTGATCAGGACCACAGCAGAGTCAGCGCCGGGCTTTGCCTTGAGGTTGGGCTGGGATGGAGGAGAAAATGCTGGAACTTTCGGCCTGGGATCATGATGTGACTGAGCAACTGGATGAGTGTGGTTAGTTAGACTCGGAGCGGGAGGGCAGGTTCTGTGGAATCCATGCCCAGGTCCTGGAGGTTAACGTAGAGGTTCAGGGGCCTAAAGGCAGGCAGGGTCTGAGCTCCTCTGCATCCGAGATTCAACTCCTTGGAGTCCCATGTGTTGAACCCTCATATTACGAGTGTGATAAAATCCTAGCTGTCCCGTCTTGGGGCCTGAGGGGAAGCGCTCCCTGAAGCGGTCACTCAGAGCTCTAGCAGGTGCGCAGACTCCTGGGGCGGGGAGGAGGAGCCAGGCAGCACCAAGGTCTGGCTACCCCAGTTTTCGGCTCCACATTCTGTGGTCATCAGATGCTTTTGCTATGGAACATGCACAATCAAAGTGGACATGAATCGAGAGAAAGTGATACAGAGTGAAAGCTTCAAAAAACATTCTTGTCTGTCTCATTTTTCATTCTACGTGGAGGGCACAGAACAGTGCTTGACACATACTAGGGTTCAGTAAACATTTGCTGAATGAGGAAATAGAACTCCTTCTGAGAACTGACTCACCCACCTTTGATATCCCTTTTAGGAGGACAGACAGTTGGCAGCATAAAGCAGGGAACCCGCGGGTCTCAGGCTTCAGAGTTGGGAGGGCCCTCACCTGGTACGTGGCCTGACTCCCATCAGGCAGCAGTGCCCTCCAGCACCACACTGAAGGCTCCCCGACCTTGGCTTGGAGGGTCCAGTGGCTCAGCCTGGCAATACTTTATTTCAGAACTCTGGCTGAGGCCGGTCCTTCCCTCACCTAGATGCACCTCAGGCCAACCTCCTCCTCACTTGCCCATTTTTATTTCTCTCTCTTCATTTCCTTCTCTTATTTTGCTCAATGTTACAGCTGAAAGGGACTTTAGAGAGCACCAAGTTTAACAGGGTTATTTTTTAGACAAAGGACCTGAGAGTAAGAGAGGGAGGCAGGAACTCGGGCATATGAGGGAGAAGCTGGAGACCCGAGTAGGTGGCATCCGCTTCTCACTGCCTGTTCTCTCTCTTTGCTTCTCTGATGCCGCTCCTCAGATTGACTTCCCCACCTCGGCCTTTGATGTCAAGTTCACCAGCCCCTCTGGAGACAAGTTCAGCCCCTGCTATGAGTTTGGCAGCCTCCGGGAGGAAGACCAACGTGTGCTTAAGAACATCATGCAGAAGGAGTCCCTGTACTGGTGAGGCCCACAGCATCCCCCACATGTGGCTCAGGCCCCACTAAGTCTATCACATTCTGTCCAACATCTCTCATGTCCCAGCTTCATGACCTTGTCCTCCTACTCTGGGAGTAGACGTGGGATAGGGTGGGCATTGCCACCTGGGCAGGAAGTGGTAGAGAGAGGGTTCTACTGAGGGTGGGCCCCAGGCCTTTCCTCATGAGCTGACGCTAGGCAAGTGGAGCCATCTGGAATAGGAAATTAGATCTGGGAATGCCCATCCCCGTGCTGGAAACTTGGCCCAAACTCAGCTTGCCGAGAGGACCAGAGCTTTGCCCCACACTGCAGATATGCCGCCTACTGCCTGCTGCCCACTGGAGCAGTGGGCTGCCGACTGTACCACCCTGCCCCCATCTCCTGTTCCTTCCATACCCACAGCCTTTGCATTTCTCTGGCCCTGTCACATTTCAAAAAGGATCAGGTGTCAAGGCAAGCTGGCAGCTCTCAGGGGTAAGGGAGTCCAAGCCGATGTCATCCCTGGGGCTGCTTTTCTCACCAGGATTAGAGAAGGGGGCTGAGGAATCAGGACCTAGAGGAGCTGAAGGTATGCCTGGTGTCTCCGTGCACCTCTCTGGCTCCTGCACTGCCCTGTGCCTGTTGTGGGTGGGGGAAACAGACAGAGACAGGGCTCATCTCTCTCCTTCCTGTCCCACCGAGTGCAGCAGCATAGCTGAATGACTGAAGACCTCTGACCCCTCTCCTCTGCTGGACCCCTGGCTTCATTAGTCCCTCAGGTCCCTTCTCCCATTAGACACCTGATCTCAGGCAAGGCCTAATTAGCGGTAGGTCCTGTAAATCCTCCAGCTGTCCCCCGGAAGCCTCAGGATGTCTCTGAGCTGCCCAAACCCTGCCCTGTGGGGGACCACTGCCCTCTGGTGGCTGTACTTGGGAGTGGTGCCCCAAAAAGACATCCTTAGGAGGAGGAGCAAGTTCTGTGCCTTTGGCCCTGCATTCTACTTCATGTCTGAGATGTCCCAGAGCCAGCATCGAAGATGAGATTTGGGCCCTGGCTCCCTTTCCACATTGTAGTCACCTAGGCATCTTTTAAAAATACCAGTGTCACTTCCCCAGACATTGTGAGTTCATTAGTATGGGCCGTGGCCTGGGCATGAGGATTTTACAAAGCTCCTCAGGTGACTGTAATGGGCTGCAGAGTTGAGGAGCCACAGAGGTGGAGAGTGTGTAGCATTCTGTTGGAGAATAAGTACCCTACCCTCTGGCTGACTCTGCTCTCTTACCTCCCCTACTACCCCCACCCCAGGCTCACTGATGCTGACAAGAAGCGCCTGTGGGAGAAGCGATATTATTGCCACTCGGAGGTGAGCTCACTTCCACTGGTGCTCGCCAGCGCCCCCAGCTGGGAGTGGGCTTGCCTTCCCGACATCTATGTTCTCCTGAAGCAGTGGACCCACATGAACCACCAGGATGCCCTGGGGCTCCTACATGCCACGTGAGTTGTAGCACTCACCTTTACTGACCAGGTGTTCTTCCAGAAGCCAAGGCTTGGCATTGCCCATCACTGACCTGAGCCAGCCCTGGGCAAAGTGATAAAGTGGGGCTGGAAATGCAGGGCTTTTCCACTTCTCTTTTTTCATTTTTGTCTCATTCCTTCCCCTAATGTTACATTGTGAACATTTCTCAAACATGTAATAACAAAACTGAACATTTTACAGTGAACATCTGTCTACCCACCACCTGGACTCTAACCATTAGCATTTGCTCTGTTTGCTTTATTGTATGTGTATCCATCCATCCATCCATCTCATCCTTCCATCCAACCTTCCTTCAGTCCATCTTATTTTTTTAATAAAATATTGTTTCTTTTTAAAAAAGGGTTTTATTTATTTATTTTTAGAGAGAGGGGAAGGGAGGGAGAAAGAGAGGGGGAGAAACATCAATGTGTGGTTGCCTCTCATGGGGCCCCCCACTGGGGACCTGGCCCACAACCCAGGCATGTGCCCTGACTGGGAATCAAACTGGCAACCCTTTGATTCGCAGGCTGGTGCTCAATCCACTGAGCCACACCAGCCAGGGCCCATCTTATTTTTTTAATACACTTTGATATAAATTGCAGGCATCATAACTCCCCCCTAAATACTTTAGCATAAATATCATTGGCTAGAGCTCAATGTTTATGTTTTTTTTTTCTTTTGAGGCCAAACTTACATGTAAGGAAGTAACCTCACAATTGCTGAGTTTTGGCAAGTGCACACACCTGTGTGGCCCAAACCTTCTCATGAGGACTTTAACAGTCCTTTCTTCCCTAGCTCCTCTGAGTTCTTGGGGGACACAAGGTGCCCAATCTCAGACCGCTGGGCTGCCTTTCCCAGACCGTACCCGGTATTCTTGGCTTCTTTCTCACCATTTTAGGAATTCAAATGTACTCCTTCCTTTCTTGCCTTCAGAACTTTTTGAAACAAAGGTTTTGCTCTGCAAAACTAATTCTGCCAAGGTGTACGGGCTTATATAAAATTCCATGACTCTCTGTTATCCACTTGGCAAGACTTGCATTAAAGTACAGTACCAAGACACAATAATGCTTTGACCCTCATAAGGGCTCTTTGATGACGGGAGTTTCTGGCACAGTGGGAGCTAAGGAAGAGGTCTTTGGGAGTGGGATTGAGGGCTCTGTCCTGTTCTCTTTAAGTCATGCAAGGAAGGAATGTGACCACCCTCCTGCTCATCTGTGGCCCAAGTCCAGCTTTGACCAGGGGACAGGACCATTCTCAAGGCTGCTCTCCAGAGAAGGTGCTAAGGATTCTTCTAGCAGCTTTGGCAGCCTGAGAGACATTGTCTTTTCTCCACGCATGCCTCCAAAGCGCAGGTGTGAGAGTGCTGGCTCGCTCCGGTGCCTGTGGGCTGGTGGTCAGAGTGCTGGGTTCTGTTTTACAGCTTCCCGGACCAGGAGGTACGGCGTATGGCTGTCCAGTGGATCGGCTCCTTGTCGGATGCTGAGCTCCTTGACTATCTGCCCCAGCTCGTGCAGGTGGGTGGAATGGCCTGCCCCCAATCCCCGTCTTAGTCCGCATTCTCCCCCTTAGAACCTAGGGTGGAGGCGGCGGTAGGTATACATTACAGGCAGTCAATATAGCCTCATCTACCCTCTCTCCTGAACAGGCCCTGAAGTATGAGTGCTACCTGGATAGCCCCTTGGTGCGCTTCCTCCTGAAACGGGCCATCTCTGACCTGAGAGTGACTCACTACTTCTTCTGGTAAAACTGTGCAAAAAAGGCGAGGGAGGTGTGGGTGCTGTGCTTGAGAGTGTTTGACTCCAAGGCATGCAGTGTGGGGCTTTAGAGTGTCGCTCACTTACCACGTGGCTTTGGGCCAGCCCTGTGCTCAGGGGGTCTCAGTCCACTCCCGGGTAGCAGAGCTCTTCCCTGGCCCTCCTACCCACCCACACATGGTGGAAAGAAGGGAGAAATGGTTGCCAAGGGGCTCTGAACTCCACTTAAAGGCAGAGTGAGCGCAGGCTGGGGTATGGATGAGTACCTCTGTATGAGCTGTGCGTGCAGAGCTATTTTCCCTCCCAAGTCTGGGGTTGGGGCTGAGTCTGATCCCTCTCCCCTTGCACCCCCTTGCCTGTGATCCTTTGAGCGGCCTAACTCCCCACCTTGTTTGCCTTGCAGGTTGCTGAAGGACGGTCTCAAGGACTCCCAGTTCAGCATCCGCTACCAGTACCTGCTGGCAGCCTTGCTGTGCTGCTGTGGCAAGGGGCTGAGAGAGGAGTTTAACCGCCAGTGCTGGCTTGTCAACACCCTGGCCAAGCTGGCCCAGCAGGTCCGGGAGGCCGCCCCATCTGCACGGCAGGTGAGTGTGGTGAGGCTGCTCCTTCCCACTTCTGGTCCTGGGCTTCTGCAGCCAGACATTGACTTCCTGGGTGTCCTAATCAGCGGGATGGCACTCGACCATCTCTGATTCAGGGGCTGGACGGATGTGACTCTAACGCCTAAGTCACAGCCTGACAGTCTGCAAGCTGGATAAAGCCCAGGGATATGTTTTGTTTGGCCAGCAAAGTATTAAAATTTTTATTTAGCTTTTTGCCTTAAAGGCTGAGCACAGTTGTGTAAGTTATTCACTACACAAGAGCACCCAGTCAGAGGGGCAAGTGAGGGCCGAACTGCAGTGACACTTCATTCACCATGCTGTGGGCCGTGGCACAGGGCTGCTGCCACCCACAGAGGGCGCCTTTCCCTGTTTGCACAGACGGACTGAGTTAGGCCAGCAGTGTGCCTGTGGCTAACGTTTAAAAATTGTGATTGTAAAGTCCAGATTGCTAGCTTTTCTTGGCAGCAGTCTGAGCAGCCTTGTCCTCTTGACTCGCAGCCTGCTTTCTTGGTTCATGGGGCCTGCCTTATGCTGCTCTGTCATCATCTGGCCTCTTGAGGTGCTGGGCTTGCTGCCCATGCACCGTCCCAGCTGCGCTGTGGGAGAGCTGGTCTTCCTTCTGCACAATCTCCTGGAGGCTGTCCCTCTTCCCAGGGGGCTGTTTTCATACCAGTCGCTGTTGGACGCCCACCCTGGGGAAAGACCTGGTGCGGAGTGCAGCGGTGGGCCCTCACCTCACCCCTTCTCCTTTGCCTCCTCCTGTCCTCTCAGGGGATTCTCCGCAATGGCCTGGAGGATGTAAAACAGTTCTTTGCCCTCAATGGCTCCTGTCGCCTGCCGCTCAGCCCCAGTCTTCTGGTTAAGGGCATCGTGCCCAGAGTAAGTGACCAGTGGGTGTGGGGCTCTCGGAGTGGGGAGGGCTCAGTGGAGGTGAGGCCCTCGCACACCTGTTTATTGAGCAAGATGAGGAAGGAAGGCATGTTTGGGGTCTTTCTCCAACCCTGGCGCACAGGGACTTTTCCCCAGCAGCTGTGGGGTAACAGGGTGGAGTGCTAGGGAAGTATCTTGTGATCGTGTTGGGTTGAAGCCGGGCTGGAGGAGCTCTTGTCTGTCGTCTGTCATTTATGAGCACTCTTGGTTCCTGGCACTGCTGAGCGCTTCAGGCTGGTTATCGCATTTCATCCTCATGACTTACAAAGTCACTACTGTTGGGAGCCCCATTTCACAGCGGAGTAGACTGAGGTGTAGATGGGACACATGACTTACCAGAAGCCACACAACCCGTACGTTGTGTGCAGAATGAACTGAAGGGATGAGAGAGTGGGTGCCCAAGCTGAGCTCACAACAAGCTACATAGATGATGGCTCGGGGAGGAGTAGGGCTCCTGGAAAATCTGGAAGAAACCACAAGCAGGTGGATGGAAGCAGCTTGACCCGAGTAGACAGGCCTTTCTCCTTCCTGGGCGTGGACCACCCAATCCTCCTCACCCTCTCTACTGTGGCAGGACTGTTCCTACTTCAATTCCAATGCAGTCCCCCTCAAGCTCTCCTTCCAGAATGTGGATCCGCTGGGTGAGAACATCAGAGTCATCTTCAAGGTGAGGACATTGCCCTGAAGCCTGGTGGGATGGAAGTGGTAGAGAGAAAGGAAGGAGGGAGCCCAAGGGTGGCAGAAGCAGCCCCAGGCCAGTTCTCTTTCTGCCATTTCATGTTGTCATCTTAACATATGAAAGCCCATCAGATGAAAAAGGAAATAGACTGATTCTGCATGGCCCCAGGTGTTGGGACATGCAGGGAAGCAACTGACAGCTCCATATACAGAAGCACTTTCTAGGAGGCAGAGCTACCCCCACAATAGAATGGGTAAGGTGGTGATCTGCTTGTCCCTGGGGGTATTCAAGCAGAGGCTAAATGACTGTGTGGCAATGATGTCAAAGATAAATTAATATATCAGATGCAGATTGGACTAGTTGAACCATAAGGCCCTCTAACTGATACATCCATGTTTTAGATAAGTGAATGGTAGTTTCAAGGCATGTAATCTGGGGGGAGATGAAATGCACATGTGATTGGTATATGTATGTATGTTTGTGTGTGTGTGTGTGTGTGTGTGTGTGTGTGTGTGTGTGTGTGTATATATTTGGTGTGTAAGTTCTGAATTCAAGGTATAAACATTCAAGTTTTAAAAGGGCTTGATGGTTGATGGTCAGGAGGGCTGCATGAAGGGGAACCTGACTTCAGTTTTGATGGGGACATGGGGTTTGGGAAGAGCCAGAACACTGCATAGCCCATCTCTGGTGGTTTGACCTAGTGTGAGCTGAGTAGGTAGGTCAGCAGTGGACAATAGCAGTCCCTGTTGCTATAGTATGGACCCTTCTGGGCGATCCGGGAGCCAAGGAAGGCAGTAGAGATGGTTCTGGTCATCTTTCTTCCTCCCTCCAGTGTGGGGATGACCTTCGTCAGGACATGCTCACCCTGCAGATGATTCGCATCATGAGCAAGATCTGGGTCCAGGAGGGGCTGGACATGCGCATGGTGATTTTCCGCTGCTTCTCCACTGGCAGGGGGAGAGGTCAGTTGGCAGTGGACAGGGCTGTGAACGGGGTGGCGGGCAGGATGGGGATGCCCTTTGCCTTCTGTCGTTTTGCCTATTCCCAACACCACCACTGTGCTTCTCCGGAAACGCTGAAAGGGCAAGATGATTTCTTCAGAAGCCGCGGAGTGGCGTAAAAAAAGAAGGCAGGGAAGAGAGATTTACAAAACAGAACAACCAAACGTGCTCTGTAGACTTTGGGTCCTGATTCAGCTGAACCAACCGTGAAAAGAAAATATGAATAGGGACTGGGTTGGGTGAGATTAGTTTAAATGAGGCTAAAGAATGATTGTTAATTTCTGGGTATGATAATGGCATAGCGGTTTTGTCCTTATTATTTGTACTTGGAATATTTACGAGTGAAATGACATGTCTGGGATTTGCTTTAAAATCCTCCAGCCAGGGTGGGGGGGAAGCAGCCGTGCTGGGTGAGTGAAGTAGATGAGACAAGATTAGCAAAGCGTTGATGATTTTTGAAACTGGGCAGTGGTTATGTGTGAGTACATGATCCATTTCTTTATTCCTATGTGCATTTGAATTACCCAGAGTAAAAACTAAAAACAAAAAGGAGCAGCAGCTATGAATAGGAGAGACCACAGTCACAATGCTGAACGTGAGACCTGGGAAATGACGTCCCTTCTATCGTGATCTGCTTGCTCCCCCTGTCATCAGATTTAGGCCAAGGGCCCTAGAGTTTATTTACGGAGCAGCATCTGGCAAGCACTTGTAGGGCTCTCCCGACAGTCCCTTCCTTCTGCTCTGGAGAGTGACCCAGTGCCTCCCTCACAGGGATGGTGGAGATGATTCCCAACGCTGAGACCCTGCGCAAGATCCAGGTGGAGCATGGGGTGACTGGCTCCTTCAAGGACCGGCCCCTGGCCGACTGGCTGCAGAAGCACAACCCTGGAGAGGACGAGTACGAGAAGGTAGGGCCGGGAGTGGCAGACCAGGCTGGGGCGGGGTGTGCTACCACGAGGCCTGCACGTGCTCAGAGGAGACAGCTCGGCTGTGTCAGGAGGAAAGACACACTCTTCCTTGGCTGACTGGGTGCCTGGGGGTGGGTCAGGTGACTCGTAAGCTGACAGCACATCTGGTAGCCAACTGGGAAACCTTCGTTGAGTTCCCTGCCAGACTGCGTTTTGGGGGAGGGGGCCAGCCTTTGAGAACCTGTCTGTATCTCTCCTGATCATGGATCCTGTTCAGTTCTGTGTCCTCCGACGGGTTCAGTACTTTATAGGACAAACGTTTGTTGGAAGAGACTTTAAAGATATTTTAACCCGACTCCTCTTTACGTAGATGTGAATTAAGATTGGCTAGTTCCTAGTCTGGGAGCTGGTTTGTGGCAAGGTTGTAACAGGAAGCCAGGGTTAAGGCTAGGTAGGAGAGGGAGGTGATGGGAGAGGAGCTGACCTGTCCCTCAGATGGAGCTTTACCAGGTAGAGGGCCTTGATGGCCTGCTGTGTGTGATCAATGGCTGGGCCACCATTTCATGGCTCTGGTCTCTGGGTTAACTGAGTTTAGGGGAGGTAACAAATCACAATAACCAAACTCATAAGAGACTGACTATAAGCCAGAGATGCTAATTGATTCACTTGAACTTCCAAAGGGATCCAATTACTAATTTATATTGATCAATGCATTTTATCCCTGAGGGAAGACCTAATGGACAAATTATAATCAGAATATTGTTTCATGAACATCACTGGAATAATCTTAAATGGCCTTAAACATTGATGTTCCTCAGGGTTTAGTTCCTGACCTGCTGTACTCTGCATTCTTCCTGTCCCAGCCCATCATCTCTGCTTACTTTACCGCCCATGTGCTGACGCCTTCGAAGTCTTCTCTTTTCCCTCTCTCGAGCTGTACACTCTGTAGCCACCTGCTTGCTGGACATCTCGGTAGAGGCAAAACTCAGCTTTTTGTCTGCTCTCTCTTGAAGCCTGCTTTTTGTGTGTTAGCCCTCAGGAAGCGGTGTGGCTCTCTGCACAGTCACCTGAGCCAGAGCCATGGGCCTTCTCGCTGCTTCTGCTGTTCCATCTCCGCTGTGCCAAGCCCTGCTGACTCTTCCTCCCAAACAGTTCTCAGATCTGCCTTCCTTTTTCCCTTCCTTTCAGCGCTTTACTCCTGGTTCCCTGAACCACTAGCCCGTCTCCTCCTTCCATCACCATTCTCTGCTTGATTTCAGAGGTGTTTTACCAAATGCAAAGCTGCTGACATCACTCCCTTGTTCTAAGTTCTCCAGAGGTTCCCTGTGTCCTAAAAGAAAAGTCCAACATCCACGGCACCGCACGCACATGTAACCCGGCTCTGCCTGCCTCTGGAGTCTCGCCCCTCCCTTCCCGTCGCATGATAACTTATGCTGCAGTTTAGGGAGCCACGTGCATGTCCGTGATACCTTTAAAGATGCTAGTAATCCCTTCCACATCCCTCAGAATCCACTCCCTCTACGTACAGACTTCCAGGTCCTCTGCCCTTGGACAGTAGTAATGGAATCTTTCCCGTCCCCCCACCCCCATATACTGTTTCTACTAACATGTGTTTTTCAGGTATTAAACAGCCACCATGTAGAGGCACTATGATTGGTGCTTCAATTATGATTACTCCCTGCCAAGGGTCGTAGTAAATACGAGAGACATATATACAACAAGAACACACGTAGAAAAGTAACTCTTAATAGTTAATAAGTCTTTCATAGCTGGCTTTTCAGCTCTTCTTGCCTCTGCTAGAATAATGCTGGTTGTTTCCTGTGATGGCTTCCAGCAGGAAAGAACTAGAGATGCTTGGTTCTTGGCCACTCACTCAGCAAAGAGAGTTCCCTCCCTCCTGCCAGCGAAAGCCCTTAAATCAGGAGAGCTGCCCTTGTTCAGTGAGACTTCTTGCCAGCAAGCAGCCAACACCTGCAAACTTAGGTGACAGGACCCATTTGCCCATGGGCTTACACTATCGTGTAAGTCAAAGAGGGTGCATTTCAGGTAGAAAGAACATCTGTGTCAGGAAGGCAAGTCAATGGAACTGAAGGTCAAGACTGGGAGTTGATGTGTTACATTCCTTACTGAATGTTTCCTTTTATTCCTGTGTTTCCCTTCCATAGAAACAGTCTTGCTTCCAGAAGGCACATTCTGTGAGTTCTTTACAGATTTTCTATTCTGAGTTTCCTATGGGTTAGTCATCTGGTTTAATTCAACGAGTATCTGGGAGGTTTCTGCGTGTAGCTAGTTTTGAAACAGGCCTTGTGGAACAGCCAAAAAGCCGCAGGGAGAGGAGATCCCTACACTCTGGGGGAGTAAAAAGACTAAACCCTTAGTGAGTGGTGGTGGCAGAGGGGCTGCGGGGGTCAATGCGGAGGAGTCAGTGTGAGCCGGGAAGGTCTGGGAGGTGTGGGACTCAAGGAGGGTCCATGAAGGATGGCGGAAATTTGTAGAGGGATGTAGGGAAGGTGCACATTCTGTCTCTGGGAAGCTTTCTTCCATTCCCAACTTTGTGCATTCCTGGTTGGCTGTGATGGTTGTTGTCCTCTGCTGATGTGCCTTTCTGGAGTTCTTGGGAATTCTAGAATTGTCACAAAGAGGATTCAGAGGGTGAAAGGTGTCCATTTAATAATTCCACATATTTTTACTTTCTGGAAAGACACATAAGCAACAGGTATTGACCAGATAAAATAAGGTAGATCCAACCCCTTCCCTCCCCCCATCTGCTTTAAACTCAAAAATATCTGTAACACACTTTATGACCTAGAGTCTGATTTTCAAGTGCAAAACACACCCAGAACTGTCGAGCTGCCTCAGCTCTTCTTTGGAGTCAAGTGACTTTAGTGAGATTAGCATTTAGCTGTTACTAAGAACACTGGGGACAGTTGTCGTTTGGGGAGCATGGAGAAGGAAAGAAGAATTCATTGCAGGGTCAAGAAGGGACCCTTACGTTGGCTGCCTCGGTGTGTGCTTGAGTTAAGATGGTCACAACGGGTGGGGAAAGTTGTGTATGTCAGTCTCTCTCTATTAAGGTCTCTTCCATCTGGGCTGGTCCAATTTGGGCTCTGGATGAGTTCATTGTCTTTCCAACCACGCTCCCTGGGAGAAAGAAAGGTGCAGAGGAAGATGAATGTCACATGAAGTGGTGGAAACATACATAGAAGCCTTCCATCTTCTCATACTCCATAAGATACAAGTGATGACTCTGTGTATATCAATGTGTGCACTGGACCATGATGAAGGCTGAACAGGCAGATGTGAGATCTGTTGGGACTCACGCGAGAGAGGCCAGACCTGGTGGAATTCAGTCTGGCTGTGCCCAGGGAGTCCTTCCAAGCCAGTCTTATGTCCCCTCCCATCTCCCTTCCTTCCTTCCAGGCTGTGGAGAATTTCATCTATTCCTGCGCCGGCTGCTGTGTGGCCACATACGTCTTGGGCATCTGTGACCGACACAATGACAACATCATGCTGAAGACGACTGGCCACATGTTTCACATTGATTTTGGCCGCTTCCTGGGACATGCCCAGATGTTTGGCAACATCAAACGGTAAGTGCTCCTCAGTGGTCTTCTGAGGCAGGAATGTGTATGTCGGGGGTGGGGGGTGGTCAGCAGAAATGGTTCAGAGCTGGGACACAAGCCCATGATGGAAGGGGCTGCACTTCAGAGCATGGTTCGAGCTGAGCAGCTTTGGAGAAGAGAAGACTGAGAAAGAGGTCAAGTCCTTGCAGGATCTTGCAGAAGGCAGGGACCACCAGCTGTTCTCTCCCTGCTGAGGACTGAGCAAAAGGAAATGAGCCCAAACCCTGCTAGTTCATGGACAAGAAACCAATGAAGGATGTTTCCGGGGACGTTTTAGGATTAAGGTAGAAAGAAAAAACCAGAGAGAGCCCCATCTATCCAGGTTTACATAGGTGATGAGGGGTGAGGAGAACCATCCCTGATACAGCCCCCAAGGTGGGCTTCCTCCTCCATATTGACCTTCTACTTGTATGTTCCCCTTGGCCCAGGGACCGTGCCCCCTTTGTCTTCACCTCGGACATGGCGTATGTCATCAACGGGGGTGACAAGCCTTCCAGCCGCTTCCATGATTTTGTTGACCTTTGCTGCCAAGCCTACAACCTCATTCGCAAGCACACCCACCTCTTCCTCAACCTTCTGGGCCTGGTGAGGAGCTCCATCCTTTCTGAACCCCTCCTTTTTAGCCTCTGGCACTTCTTTAAGATTTCCCTGTCTTGCTTCAAAGGATTCCTGGAGATCTTTTTTGAGCTTTAGATAAAGGCAGGGCCCAGACACCCCGGGACAGTAGTGTCTATGCGGGTGTTTGGCTTCCTGCTCCAGCCCCTCCATTCTCGTGGCCCACCGGCCACTGTCCACAGCATCCATCCACTACCCTCTAGGAGGGTTAGGGAGCCTAGCTGTATAAAATCTTGCCTTACGGTGGGGAAGAAGCAAGAATTCCTGGTTGTTTTAGGCATCATCTCTTCTTCACTGTCCTTGCAGATGTTGTCCTGTGGGATCCCTGAGCTCTCAGACTTGGAAGACCTCAAGTATGTGTATGATGCCCTGAGGCCTCAGGACACAGAGGCCAATGCTACTACCTACTTTACTAGGTAACACTCTGCATGCCAAATGTGCTGCCCACCCTAAGTCATTGATTTCCAGGCTGCCTGCTTGGGAGGAGCAGGGCTAGGGAGATGGGAAAGGCTCAGCACAGGTGGCAGAGCCGAGAGTCGACAGTGTGGGTGTGCTGTCCCAACTTTGCCTCTGACTTAGGCAAATGACTTCACATCCCTCAGACCCAGTTTCCCACCTGCACTTCAGCGCTAGTCTTTGTTTACAGAGACACTGCAATTTGCTCTTGCTTACATCCTCACCAGATCTGGTCAGAGAATTTGTTTGTGGAGCAAGTCTGAATTCTGGGTAGTTTTTAGCCCTCTGGATCAAAACCTTCCCTCTCCCTTATCAAAACATGAGTTTCATGTTTCATGTTCCCGTGTTTCACAATGTTTTTAGGTGCACTGTGTATGACACAGAATTGTCTGTATACAAATGCCTACAGTTTTGTGTGGATGATGTCTCCCATTTTAGTATGCACTCTTTGGGGAAATTTGCAAACTAATTTTTTTTCTGTTGGTCTAACACAGAACCTTTCCTTTTGGACTGAAATCTCTGGATTTACGAGTAGTGCTTGGTGAGGTTACATGGTACTGAACCTTGAAATTCAGTTTGACGCAATATTTAGATACTCCCCTGGTGACTCTCGGTGGAATCCTTAATTCCTTTCCGCCTTGGTTTAACACTGCGGCTTAGGAGGGCAGCGAGGGGAGATAAGACCCCTGGGTTCATATGAACAAATTGCATGTAGATCATTGTGTGCCAGTCATGTGCTCTATGAGGATATGACACAGGGAAAATGATTTGATGTGAGTGGAGTGTTGTCTCAGGTGTCAGGGGATGTTTCTTAAGATAGCTCTGTCCAGGCAGTGGGGACATGGGTCCGTGGTGACACCCTCTCCCCATCCTCTTACACCAACAGGTTGATTGAGTCCAGCCTGGGCAGTGTAGCCACAAAGCTCAATTTTTTCATCCATAACCTGGCTCAGATGAAGTTCACGGGCTCAGACGACCGGTTGACCCTTTCCTTTGCCCCCCGCACATACACTCTTCAGCGCTCTGGCCGCCTCAGTGATGTCTTCCTCTGCCGCCAGGAGAAGGTCTTCCACCCCAACAAGGCCTATGTAAGCATCTGAGTCTGATCCTCTCTTGCTCCCCAAGGCACACAGATTACTGGGTTCTGTTTCTTCACACCTACACTGTGGGCACTGGAGTCACCTAGCACTTTGTGCTGGGAGCAGTCATAGACCATGTCCCTCTCTCCCTTGCCTGAGTGGCTTGCCTGGACTCAAGGAGCTAAATTGGATGGTTACTCCCTCTGAGTCAAGGGTCTTGGGAAACATGTGCAGGCAATATTTGCTTTTAAATTCCTGCGTACGTACATGGGCACATCACCTTTGTCTCCACTGAAGATACTTTTGCCTTCTTCCTTCTGGAAAGTGTATACCACCCCCTCCCAACACACACACGCACATGCACACTTCAGTTCCCCTACCTGTCCTCCTCACTGGGTGCGGAGGCTAAGGCAGGTGTTCTCTAAGACTGGAACCTTTGCAGATTTATGTGGTAAAGGTGATGCGAGAGAATACTCACGAGGCCACTTATATCCAGCGGACGTTTGAGGAGTTCCAGGAGTTACACAATAAGCTGCGGCTGCTCTTCCCTTCTTCTCTGTTGCCCAGGTAGCTGCCCCCTTTACTCTCTGCTAGAGGGATACTGGAGAGGGAGAATGGGTGGGTGGCATGCAGGACTGCAGGAGCTGTAGATCAACAGAAGGTACTTGATTTTCTTGGCCCAGTAATGAGTTTGATAACAAGTGCTCCCCCTGCTGGTCAAGCTCTCCAGACTTGAAAATCAGCGGGAAGGAGAGCAAATTGGATCCAAATGTAGGGGGATTTACTAAATGTGAAGATGTTTGAAGGTTTCTAATCTTTTAAAGAGTAAAAACATTTTTCAAGTGCTACACAATATGCAGACTTAAAAACAAAGAAAATCTGGCACATGCTACAACATGGATGAACCTTGAAGGACATTATTCTAAGTGAAATAAGCCAGTCACAGAAAGACAAATAGCGTGTGATACTGCGTTTGTATTAAGCACTTACAGTAGTAAAACTCACAGAGACAAAAGGTAAAGCGGTGGTGGCCGAGGCCTGGCAGGGAGGGAAAGTGAAGGGTCGTTTAGTGTGTAGCATTTCAGTTCTCCGGTGGAGTTCTGGAGATAGTCGTGTCAGCTGCACCTGTGAACCTCGTGCCACTGAACTTCACACTTAACGACGGTTATGACAGTGAATTTTGTTACGTGTATTCCACCACAAACTTTAAACAATGATTTTTCAAATGATTTTTACCTTGGTGGAGAAAACTGGGGACTCCATAGCCACTTCGGCACTTCTGGGGGCCCTGAGGCCTCTGCCCAGCGGTTTGGCTTTCTCATCGGGGCCCTCGGAACTGCCGGGGCGCCCTGGGCACAGACCTGGGGAGCGGCCTGGGAAGGGAGGGTGGTGAGGGATGGGGGTCGAGTGGCTAAAACAGCAAATGAAATGTGGCAAAAGCCTGTTGCCTCACCTTTCTCCCTGGTCTTCCCCTCCTGCGCTGCCTCGTCCAGCTTCCCCAGTCGCTTCACGATTGGCCGCCCGCGGGGAGAGGCGGGGGCCGAGCGGCGGCGGGAGGAGCTCAACGCCTACATCTGGCACCTGATCCACGCCGCCCCGGAGGTGGCCGAGGTGGGTGGGGGTCCCCTGGTCCCGGCCGTTCGTTCGGGCGCTGCTGCGGGGTCAGGCGGGGGGCAGCGGACGCGTGGGGAGCCCGCTGCCAGTCGGGGTGGGCCTTGGGCTCTGCGGCCTCGGGCAGAGGAGGAGCGGAAGGAGGGGTGAGGTGGTCACCCCCGTGGAGTCAGATGCGGTCTTGGGGGCTTGGGGAGCTCGGAACCTGAGAAAGGAATGGTTCCCGAGGAAGTGTTTGGGGCAGTTAGAGGGTGTGTCTGTCACTGGACCGAAGCGGTCTGAATGCTCCGTAGTTGCCAGCGAGAAGAAAACTCCTTGATAATTTGATCAGAAGGAACTTGATTGCGAGCCTGCAAGAGAGGACACACGCATCTAAGAGCAAAGCATCTAATCTGTCTTTATGAGGCGAAATCATGCATACACATTGGGGTAGACTTCATCATCGAATGTATCTCGGAGGGGACATTCCAGGGCACGCGCAGTCAGGAAACATGGTTGTCCATGCACGGCAGATTCCGACAGGGCAGAAAATCTCCACCCCTGGGCAGATTTTAGAATTATAAGGAGGATATAATAAGGAAAGTTTAGAGGAGGTCCCTGGAGGTCCTTCAGCCTGCTCCAGCCCTCCCAGGTGGTTTCAGCTGGCTGACCTCCTGGCCCTGCAGAACAGGCCCGGCTTGTTCCTGAAAACCAGTCCTAGCAGAGAAACTTTCAGCAGATCACAAGATAGCACCAGACAAATCTTAAACATTTTTGAGTGATTTAGGTGGAGTTACAGGTTAGTGGAGGCAAAGTTATAAACTCTAAACAAAGGTTCATCTGTGCTAGGTTACCTGCTAGGCTGCATGTGTAGGTTAGGTTGTGTATCCACCGTTAAAGAACAAAAATTCAACCAAGTAAATTGGTTATTGAACATGCATGGATCCTGCACCATCCCATCTAGTAAATAGAGAGGGGCTTTAAGAAGTTGTACAGGATGTTATTGTAGGTAGAATCTGGGTGGGACAGGAAAGCTGTTAGCAAAAGGAAAGAAAGGATGGTTTCAGGCAAGGCAACTTGGTGGGAAGTGGGCACCACAGGGTTTTTTTTTGTTTTTGTTTTTTTTTGAGAGTGCATTTATTAAAGTTAGGGACAGTGAAACAAGGAAGGGCCTAGGATAGAAGAAGCAACAGGAGAGTGACTAGGCAGGGTGGCTTTGGCTCTCTAGCAATGTTATAGAAAAGAAATGAACCAAGGCGAGCTGCTTTAGCTCACCAGGAAGTCAGAGAAAAGGGGGCCCTGGAGTCAGGTTCAGGGGAGCAGCCTGGGTCAAGCCGCCACTGCCCACTGCTCCCCTGGTTGCAAGTCTTGCGTGGTCTCTTAGGGAGAGCATGCCAAGGTCAAAACTTTTTATTTAAAAAATGCAATTGAGTCTTGGTTTTTTTGTCCGTGGATCTGCTCTTTCTTAACACCACTTAAATTTTTTAAAAACAAATTGTATTATAATTTGGCATAATTTGTTTTTATAGTAAATATGTATATAAATAAAAAAACATAGCCATCAGATCCATCGCCCTAAAAATCAGCAAACCATCTCCTTGTTTCCTTCCTATTTGTCCACTTGCAAATGTGACTCACAGTTTTATAGCGGCCGTAACTTAAATGTAGCTCTATACTCTGTTTCTTTTCACTGCATATTTACAGTAAACATAACTTTATTTATTTTTTCTTTAAGAGTAAACATAACTTTAATACATTGACTTGGAATACCATTATCTCCTTAACTATCTGCCTCTTGAAAGATATTTAGATTATGTCCATTTTTTTCTACTATAATGCTAGAATGGATATTGTCACACATTTTGTTTCCTCCTAGTTATTTAGGAAGCATTCTTCAGAGTAGGAGTCACCGTCCTTGTCCAAGGCCTGCCTCAGGCATTTCTGTGCTTGAGGGAAGGGTGTGTGTCTGCAGGGAAGGGAGTGGTAGAAAAAGAACAGCCTGCTCTTGAGATGATAGGACCTAGTTTTATTTGTTTTTTTTTTTTCTTTTTAAAAACCTTTTTATTATGAGAACTTTAGAGAGACAGTATAATTAGAGCACATATATTATGTATATTCATTAACATATAGCAGTTAATATTTTGCTATATTTGCTCCATCTACTTTGTATGGAGTATTTTAAAGTGAGTCACAGACATAAGACGTTCTACCTCTAAATACTCACTCTGCATCTCTAAAGCATAAGGACGTGTTCTTACATGATTACTGTGTCATATCATCCAGTACATAGCCATCACTCACAATTGTCCTCTCATCCCCCAAACTCTCTTTACACTTGGCTTGTTTGAGCCATGATCCAAGCCAGAACTGCATATTACGCTTGGTTGTTACGTTTTATAAGTCCTTTAATCTGGAACAGTCTCTTTCCTTTCTTATTGGGCCATTGTCTTATTGAGGAACGACCCTGTCTGCTGATTTTATTCCAGTGTGATTTGGTGTGTACCTTCTTCCACCCCCTGCCCCGGGATGAGAAGGCTGCAAGTACCAGCCCAGCCCCCAAGTCCGCAGGTACAGTGCCTTTGCGACACTTCTGCCAGTCCCTCTGAACCTTCCCGAGGGTCACTCCTGCCCTGCCCTCTCCCCACTTCTCTTTTCTTCACTTGTCTCTGTTTCTTTGCTTGCTAGCTAGAGAATCTGGTTTCCCACTCAGGCTACAGGATCCGCTGCTCCTTGTGCGGGTTCCCCAGGGACTGGTTATTCAGTTGATGGGTTACACAAATAGGATAGACCCACCCCAACCCCACTCTAAATCGTGTTCACAGATGCCACTTGGCAGATCCCCCCAGGGGGTATCAGGAACCTACCATGGAGATATTGTCGGGGGAGGAAGGTCAGAGGAAAAACATCTGTCTGACACCAGATGGAGACAGGGCTGGCCTCATGACCTTTCTTGGTTTTCTTTGTTCCTACAGATGGTTCTTGGGCCCGTCCTGTCGGGAAGGTGGGAGGGGAGGTGAAGCTGTCCATCTCCTACAAAAACAATAAACTCTTCATCATGGTGATGCATATTCGGGGCTTGGTAAGTGCATGTGCAGTTGTCATTTGATTCTTTATCTTTCTCCTGGTACTCTTCTAACTGGTGAGACCTATACTGCCCCTGTCTCTTGAGAGTAACCACAAGTTTGTTGGGTACCCAACATTGGGCCTGCTACTACGCCAGGCCTAGGGTATGACCAAGCAATACTAGACACAGCATCTTAATACTAGACTACACCTGTGGTCTTGGACAAGTAGCCTAAGTACTCAGAGCCTCATTAGAATGAATATCATGTTAGTATCCACCTCATAGGGTTGTTATGGGCATTAAATGAGATAAATGCATGTAGAACACTTAACATAGTATTTGGTATTATGGTAATTGTGGCGATTATAATGAGGGAGAAGCCCAAGGGGTTTTTTACCTGACTGTACAGGTAAGGCAGCCACATGACCACCCTGGAGAATAATCAAGGCAGTATATAATTACTAAAATTTTTGGTACAATTCTAAGAACATTGTGAGTAGAAGGGGAAGGGAACTTTTATTGAATACTTGTAATGTGCTGGACTTTTGTAGGTTGGAACATTGGTATGTGGCAGAAGGACCATGAGCTTTGGAATCAGAGAAACCTGGGTTTCACTCTTACAAGATCATTCATTTATTCATTCAACAAATATTCATCTAGTGCTTACTAGGAGTCAGGCACTGCTACATTAGCTCTGGGTACAGGGTAAGGAAAACAAAATCCTTCCCCTCAGGGAGCTTATATTCCAGTAGGAAGAGACAGACAGACAAATACATGGCAAGTGCTCCGATCAGAAGTAAGGCAGAGAATAATACAGGGCTGGAATGAGGGTAGTGGCAGTTTTGCATAGAGTGGTGAGGGGAGCCCCCATTGATGAAGGATATATGTGAACAAAGATGGAAGGAAGTGAGGGGTAGGCCATGCATATATATCTGAGGAGTCACTGTTCCAAACAGAGGGTCCAGTTAAAGCCCAAAAGCCCGCCTGGGGTGCATGAGGAACTGCAAGGGGCCCTTGTGGCTGGAGCCTATGCAACAAAGGGGAGAGCGGGGGTTGATGAGTTTGGGGAGGGCACAGCTGACTGGAGGGCATAGTCAGGACTGGGCTTTTACCTGGAATGAGATGGGAACCACTGGGGGGTTTTGAGCAGAGGCATGTAGACCAAAATTAATTTTATTTTTAGACTGTAATAAAGGTTAAAAAAGCATTTATTTGAGCAAAAGAGCTGCCACCGGGCAGACACACATTCAGGTAGCAATCTAAACCGTTCTCTGCTGAGACAAAGGGAAGTCATCTTTTCTGGAGAAAGTTCCTACCTAAGTTTCCAGTTTCATGCAAATAAGATTTCCAAGTTGTTCTGTTCTAATTGGTTATTATGAAGCAGTTCTGACTGGGACCTGGCAGATCTTAGTCCCTTGGTCAAAAGACAGGACCAGGAGCTCCCTTACAATAGGTGACTCAGCTGCATAATTGTTGACTAAGCAGGACATAGTGCAGCAACCTGAAGGTTCAGTCTGAGGTTCTTCCTGGAATGCGGAGTACGTGAGAAGCCTCTGTCAGCAAATGGCCCTTAGGCTGCTATTCATGAAATTTGGGCCTGAGAAGCCTCTGTCAGCAAATGGCCTTTAGGCTGCTATTCATGAAATTTGGGCCCTCCATTGATCGATCGTGGGGAATCCCTCTCAGCAGGTAGATTCCTTCTCGTGTTTCACATCAAAGGAATCTTTCTTCTGGGGGTGGGGGTTTAGAGGCATAAGATCTAACTTAAGATTTAAAAGGATCAGGCTGGGTGAATCACTAATTGGTTGACCTTGAGCAAGGAACTTAATTTCTGTGACTCATTTCTGTACATCTTACAGGGTTACTTGAATCACGTAACAAAATAGACAAAGACACTAGCCTAGGCAGGGAGATGCCTGGGGATGTGATCTTTCATTCGTGCCCTGAGCATTTGTGTAAACAGTGTAGACTGGATGTAACAGGCAGTCCGACTGATATTTTAGTAGGACACCTAACATTATGGTAGGTATTTTCATCAGAATGGAGGGAGCCGGGAAGCAGCCAAGTCAATTACTGCGCATTGCGAGAAGCCAGGTGTGGGATGAGAGTCTGGATCAGGGTGTGATCACAGGAATGGTGATAAAGAGACAGATAGAAGAATCTTCATCTTTTTTCTTTCGGTTTTCCTTCCCTCGGTAGCAACTGCTCCAGGACGGGAATGACCCTGACCCCTACGTGAAGATTTACCTCCTCCCTGACCCTCAGAAAACCACTAAGAAGAAAACCAAAGTGGCTCGGAAAACCTGCAACCCCACCTACAATGAAATGGTGTGTGGGGAAGGTGCTGGGGTGGGGCAGGGGTTTGTAAGTAAAGTGGTCAGAACAGGGCCACACCTATTCCTTTTAAATGGCCTCTATGGCTGCTCCTGTTGCAGGGGCAGGGCTGTGTAGTTGTGACATAGACCAGACTAGATGACCTGGAAAGCCATGTTTATTATCTTGCCCTTTACATGTAAATTCTGTGGACCCTCAGGGTTGGGGTTCCAGAGCTGGGTGTGGCCTGGCCCCTGTCCTGTGGAAAGAGGAATCTCCTGATCCTTCACTGATAAGAGCAGTGGCTCTAATTTAAAAAAGCCCTTCACTTGCTTGAACTCTGAGCAAAGAACAAAGTTCTTTGAAGCTTCCCTTGGGTTCTGTGTGCCTTCTCTATTCCCTTGGGCTCTGGTTGGGGAGATACAATGGTGTTCACCTCAGCAGATCCAGTGACCACAGACGTAAGCATCTCCCTCTTCCAAGGTTCCCTCTTATGACTTCCCTCTTCCCAATCTGCATTTGCAGCTGGTGTACGATGGAATCCCCAAGGGAGACCTGCAGCAGCGGGAGCTACAGCTGAGTGTGCTGAGTGAGCAAGGATTCTGGGAGAATATCCTCCTCGGAGAGGTGCACATCCGCCTTCGAGAGCTGGACCTGGCCCAGGAGAAGACCGGCTGGTTTGCACTAGGATCTCGAAGTCATGAGACCTCGTGAACCCAGCAGAGCCCCCACCCAGGTCCTCAGACTGGTGGTGGAGCTAGGGGAGAGGCCTCTCGCCGCTTCACTTGTCTTTTCCTTGTGAAGAGGCAGCACCCTTGGCAGGCCTCCCTGCTGTCCAGGTGGATGGGGCCTCTGTGATGGGAGGCAGGGAGAGGAAGAGGCTCTCTGCCATTCCCTCCTCTGCAGACTGAATTTGAGTTGGTTGTAATGAGCAGCTGCTTGGAGGCTGTGAGGTTGCAGCAAAGTTTTAAGTTTACCTTGTGTCAAGGGAGCAATGCCTGGTTTGGGGTGTGGGGTGGGCTGTATGAAGTAGAGTT
The DNA here is from genome assembly GCA_007922815.1 of Macrotus californicus. Taxonomy (NCBI): domain Eukaryota; kingdom Metazoa; phylum Chordata; class Mammalia; order Chiroptera; family Phyllostomidae; genus Macrotus; species Macrotus californicus. Next base: position 10,106 of record VMDR010003045.1, on the reverse strand, counting down.
TGGAGGGAGGGTGGGTGGATATCTTTATTTTTATTTTTAAAAAATGAAATAGTAATGTTGTCCTAACTGGACAGGAAGCCTTGTGAGAAGGGACTTACATATGCCTCAGAAGGCAAAAAGAGGAATACTGTTTGGACTTTTTGTATGACTGAGGTTCTTATTGGACTTTCCTCTCGGGTTGTATTTGTTTTTTGTTTTTCTCTCTATAGGAACTATTTGGAGAGAGGCCCAGTGGGTCCTTGGTGAGAGCCCTCTCTCTAAGGACAGGTCGAGGAGGGGCAGGGAGGGCCGTGTGTGCTGGACTGAGGCCTGTGTTGCCGGGCCTTTCTGATTTTGCCTCCAAAGGAGAGCAATGTGATACCTATGTGTCAAAGGAAGGGCCTTTCTTATGGGGTTCCACAAAGGAGCTGTATTCAGGGACCCGTGCTCTTTCGGGGGGAATTCTTCCTCTACTTTGCCAGGACTCACCCTAAATATGTCTTCTACACCTCCATCCTTCCACCCTTCTGGGGGCCGGCCATCCGGTCGCAGTGAGTACACTGGGGCTGCTCCCCCATAGGTCTCTCTCTTCAATTTTCTCTGTGGGATAAAAATGCTGCCGTGGCCCTTGATTGATTTTGTTTTACCCACAGGCATCTGGGCCCTGGGAAGGGGCCCTAGGCTGCAGATGCCAGTGTGGCTGCCTGCTGGTTAATCCTGGGAAGACTTCCATAACCCACCACTACTTTTGTGCTGCTTCTCTCCAAAACCCCATTCTGTCATATTTTTTATAAGAATTTCCCTCATTCTATGGGGCCATACACCTACTTAGTCTGGAGCCTAAAGGAAAGGGCCTGGGGTCCCATCAAAACTTGTTTTTTCCGGTGGTTTTCTTTGCTCTCAAGGAGGCTGGATTGGAGCGGTGATTGATCTCCTGGAGCTGAAAGGGAGAGACTGGGTCTCTCATCTCTTCATACCCCTCATTTACTATCACTGGGATTTGAAATTCACTCTTGCGCTTTCCTTCAAAGCGTATCTTCCTTGAAAAAAAGAGGGAGAGACTTGAGTTTGGCATTAATGTTTTAAACTAGCATTGGCCTGATATGCCCCGTGATTGGGGAGCAGAGATAATGGGGGACACTTTGCAAACTGCCTGTCACTCCCCAGCTCCAGGGATCGGAGATCCCCTCCTTTGCTGACTCATTCCGTAACTGGAGAAAGAAGCTCCACTCATTGAAGCCATAGGGCAGCAAGGAAGTTGAAACTTTCTTTAAGTTAAAAATGGCAAGGATAAAGCTGGCTGTTGTGGGGAGAGCCTAGGGAAGTGGGGAACAGGAGCGGACTTCTCCAGATGAATGGACCATAGATGTGTTATTGGCTTTGTGCCTGTAGCTCATTTTATTTGGACCCTCTATGCCCCTGCTTTAAAGAGGTCTATGTATTGTACCCACTTTCCAAATGTCCTTGTATCTTCTACTTTCTCTGGAATTGTATTTTCTAATAAATGACATTTAAGAAAAACAAAACTATCCTTTTCATGAGTGGTTGATGTTTACATGTTTAGAGTAAACGTCTGGTGTACAAGAGAAAAATATTACTAATGGTTTACAAATGGTAACTTTTACATACACTGGTGCACTTCACTAGACGTTTTACATTTGTCAGCTAAATAGAGCCTCACACCTTGATACAATAGGTGAGTATTATTATCCCCGTTTTACAGATGAAGAAACTGAAGCTCATTGGGATTAAGAATTTTACTAAGGACACAGCCACTCAGCTTGGATCTGGAATTTGAGCGCAAGTTTATTCGACTCCTTCTAGGCCATGTTAAATACAGTATGAAATGGTATTTGAAATGGTGTAATATGTTAGTTTTCAGAGTGTTTTAATATATAGGATGTCATTTCTTTTTACAACTATCCTGGAAAGTAGATATGGCTCATTTATTAATTCTGTTGCCATTTACTGCACTTCCCAGGACTCCCTAGTTCACCTAGCATGCCTCCATTCCCAGGGCACACAGGCCTTTAGTTGTGTACTGGGTCCTGTACAGGTACCAGGTTGAGGTTTAAAAGGTAAATTAAGACAATCCTCACCTTGACAGGGTAGGTCAGTTGGTTATAGAGTCCTAATATGCCAGGGTTGCAAGTTCGATCCCCAGTCAGGGCACATACAAGAATCACCCAATGAATGCATAAATAAGTGGAACAACAAGCTGATGTTTTTTTCTCTCCCCCCACCTCTCTTCTTTCCTCTCTCTCTCTCAAAAAAAGAATCAATAAATAAAATTTTTTAAAAAGACAATCCTGTATGTTTAAAAAAGTCACTGCCTAGTTATATTTACCCAGCCCCATTTTATGAGAGAGCAGAGCCATAGCCCAGAGTTGAATCCTCCAAATGGAAAATGAAAGTGATGTGATCTTTGTTCAAGCATTTTACCCAGAAGTTTTCAGAACTCTCCAGGGGGAGTCATATTTCATGCTGAGAAATTTTGTGGAGCTTCCAAGGGATTTTTAGTAGTAAACAGGAGGAAGTGTCACCTGCTGTGTTTCTAAGTGGTTTTGAGGGGTAACTGCAGTGCTGGACAAGTCTCAAGGGACCGTTTAAAAGTTAGAACGTGGGGCCCTGGTTGGTGTGGCTCAGTGGATTGAGTGCCGGCCTACTAACCAAAGGGTCACCAGTTCGATTCCCTGTCTGGTCACATGTCTGGGTTGCAGGCCAGGTCCCCAGCAGGGGGCACGCAAGAGGTAACCCCACACTGATGTTTCTCTCCTTCCTGTCCCCTTCCTCTAAAAACAAATTAAAGTATTTTTTAAAAAAGTTAGAATGTGGGTCTGGCAACAGTCTTAATTAAAAGAAATTTCTTGGCCAAGTGGGGCAGAAATCTGAAACACCCTGAGGGAGTGAGAGTGAGGGAGTTGTGGAGTCGGGAATGGGGTTGCCTGAAGAGGAGAGAAAAGAAGCCCAGGAGACCAGGTTCTCCGAGTTCAAAGAGAGGTGGCAAAAATGAAGTAACCCAGCTTGCTGGGAATTTGTGGGAGGCAAAGATTAGATTGGACTTGAATGGTTAAAAGTGAGGCAGCATTTTAAGCTGTGAGGTAATTGTGACTCTGGGACTTGTGTGAGGTGTCTAGCCAACAAGCAACACTGACAGCCTCTTCAGGGTCAGGCGAGGCCCTCAGGCAGGGCAACTAAGATGATAATGGTGCGGGTCCTGTCCTCAAGGAGTTCAGTCCAGCTAGGGAGGGGGACGTGGACACAGGTAATTGCAGGGCAGTGTCTCAGGGCCAAAGTGGAAATGGGAAAGGTCAGTCTGGAGTCGATATGGAAGTCTTCAGCACTTAGGTGGCAGTGAATGCCATGGAACTGCGTGAGATCACCTAGATTAGAGAGGCTAGAAAACAGGGGTGGACTGAACTCTGATGCAGGCAGACATGTAGAGGAGGAGCCACCGAAATTGCATGGAAACCAAGAAATTGGTGTCATGGGAGCCTAAAGACAAGTACTGTCGATATCCTAGGGCTGCCATAACAAAGTGCCACAAACTGGGTGGCTTAAACAACAGAAGTTTCTTTTCTCACAGTGCTGGAGTATGGACATCCAAGATCAAGGTATTGTCAGGGTTGAGTCCTTCTGAGGGTTGAGAAGGAGAATCTGTTCCATGCCTCTTCATGGGTTCTAGTGTTTTACTGGCAGTCTGTGGCATTCCTGGCTTGTAGATGCATCACCTCAGTGTCTGCCTCATGTTCACATGGTGTTCTCTGTGTGCGCGCATGTTTGTCTATGTCCAAATTTTCCCTTTGTCATACTGTATTAGAGTGTACCCTAATGACCTCATTTTAACTTGCAGAGACCTTTTCCAAATAAGGTCATATTCAAAGATACTATAATAGGGGATTAGGACTTTAACGTCTTCTAGGGTAGTACAGTTCAACCTACAACAGAGAGTGATTTGGCAAAATGCTCTTGGTGACTTTGATAAGATCTGTTTGAATGAGTGGAGGGAATGAAAGCTACCTTGGAGTAGCTTAAAGAGAATAAGTGATGAGAAAGTGGAGACCATCAACATGGATGGTTTTTTAAAATTTTAAGTATATTTTATTGATTATGCTATTACAGCTGTCCCATTTTTCTCTCCCTCTTATCCCCCTCAACTCTGTATCCCCCTGCCCACCATCATTCCCCCAACCCCTATTTCATGTCCATGGGTCATACATATACGTTCTTTGGCTTCTCCATTTCCCACACTATTCTTAACCTCCCCCTGTCTATTTTGTGCCTACCAATTTTGCTTCTTATTCCCTGTACCCTTTCCCCCCATTTTCCCCTCCCCCTCCCCACTGATAACCCTCCATGTGATCTCCATTTCTGTGATTCTGTTCCTGTTCTAGTTGTTTGTTTAGTTTTTTTGGTTTTTTTTTTTTTAGGTTCACTTGTTGATAGTTGTGATTTTGCTGTCATTTTACTGTTCACATTTTTTAATCTTCTTTTCTTAGATAAATCCCTTTAACATTTCATATGATAAAGCCTTGGTGATGATGAACTCCTTTAACTTGACCTTATCTGGGAAGCACTTTATCTGCCCTTCCATTCTAAATGATAGCTTTGCTGGGTAGAGTAATTTAGGATGTAGGTCCTTGCCTTTCACGACTTTGAATACTTCTTTCCAGCCTCTTCTGGCATGAAAGTTTTCTTTTGAGAAATCAGCTGAGTCTTGTGGGCACTCCTTTGTAGGTGACTGTCTCCTTTTCTCTTGCTGCTTTTAAAATTCTCTCATCTTTAATCTTGGATAATTTAATTATGATGTATCTTGGCCTATTTCTTCCTGGATCCAACTTCTTGGGGACTTTCTGAGCATCCTGGACTTGCCTGTCTAGTCCCTTTGCCACACTGGGGAAGTTTTCCTTCATTATTTGTTCAAATAAGTTTTCAATTTCTTTCTCTTCCTCTTCTCCTTCTGGCACCCCTATGATTTGGACGTTGGAACATTTAAACTTGTCCCAGAGGTTCCTAAGCCTCTCCTCATTTTTTTAAATTCTTGTTTCTTTATTCTGTTCCAGTTGGATGTTTATTTCTTACTTTTGTGCCAAATCATTGATTTGAGCCCTGGTTTCCTTCCCTTCACTGTTGGTTCCCTGTACATTTTCCTTTATTTCACTTTTCATAGTCTTCACTTTTTCCTCTATTTTATGACCATACTTAACCATTTCTGTGAGCATCCTGATTACCAGTGTTTTGAACTCTGCATCTGATAGGTTGTCTATCTCCTCATTGCTTAGTTCTTTTTCTGGAGTTTTGATCTGTTCGTTCATTTGAGGCATAGTTCTTTGTCTCAGCACTCCTGTTATATTATAAGGGGCGGAGCCTTCGGTATTAGCCAAGGTGGAGCAACCCACGTTGCTGCGTTGTGGTGCTATATGAGGGGGAGGGGCCAGAGAGGGAATAATGCCACTAGCTTGCTTGCTCAGTTCTTGCCCCACTTTCCTCACTTCCCTTGCTTCCCACAACCGCTGCGTTGTGGTGCTATATGAGGGGGAGGGGCCAGAGAGGGAATAATGCCACTAGCTTGCTTGCTCAGTTCTTGCCCCACTTTCCTCACTTCCCTTGCTTCCCACAACCGGATTGTGCCCTCTCGGGTGCTGAGTCCTAGGTGGGTAGACTTGTGTATGTTCTAGGATCCCATGGGACTCTCCAATGGATAATCCTATGAGACTGGGAGTTTCTTCCGCTGCCGCCGGCCCCCTCACAGGTGTTTACAGCCAGACGTTTTGAAGCTTTACTTTCCAGAACTAGACCCCTGGGTTGCAAGGTTTGTCTCACTTCCCAGTGTTCCTCCCAGCTTATCCCCACGCAAATGTGGGACTGTCTGGTTTACCAGCTGCCACCTCACCCACCCCAGTCTGCCAGCCACTGCCTTGTTGTGCATCCTCTCTGCCCCAGCTTCCCATCTCCACCCCTCCTACAAGTCTAGATAAATGTTTCTTTTTTAACTCCTTGGTTGTTGGACTTCCATATAGTTTGATTTTCTGGCAGTTCTCATTGTTTTATGTTTTTAAATTGGTTGTTATCATAATTTTGGTTGTGCAAGGAAATGAAGCGTATCTACCTATGCCTCCATCTTGGCTGGAACTCCAACATGGATAATTCTTGAGAAATTTTGCTGTAATGGTGCAAAAACTTGTAGGGGCATTTATCTTGAGAAAGTTTATTTTTAAGATAGGTGTTGTTAATCTATGTTAATGTGAGTGCTCCAGTAGCTTGAGAGAGAAAATTATGTTACAGGAAAGAAGCAATAAGGGAGGCCAGAATTCCATGAATAGACATGAAGGGATAGGATCCAGGAAGCTTCTTTGCTTGTAATAGGATTGAAGGCAGAGTGTGTGGGTCCAGGTGTGGGTAAATTGGTGAATTTGGTGATGGAAAGATGAGGTTATTCAAGTCCAATCATATCTATTTTCTCAATGAAGTATGCGCTGTGATCATAAGAGAATGTTTATGAGCATGTTGGAAATATGAAAAAAGAAATATGTGAAACAGTCTCAGAGTAGGAGAAGCAAAGCTACTATGGATGGATATCTGTAGCAGTGCCTGGCATTGATGAAATTTGTGTTCACAAAGAGGAAGTGCATCAGTCAGCATAGTTGAGTGCTTTTCTCCAGCATTGATTAGCTGCAAGGGTGTAGGATCTGAACAACTTCGTAGCTGGGTGTAACTAAGGCAGGAATCTTGCCAAAGAAGAATGTTGGAGTAGGAGCAGGGCAAGAGAATGAAGAGTCTTTGCAAGGGGGTAGTTTTAATGCTGGATCATGGAATTTACACTCAGTGAGGAGGGAAGTGAAGGAGGATGAATCACAAAACAGTGGTAATGGCAATGTTTTTGAGATTTCTGGGGGTTAATAAGCCACTGAATAAGTGATACCAGGGCAGTGAGTTAGAGAGGAGGTGGTGTCTAGAGTGTGGAGAGTGTGGAGTGCTTGGAAATAAGATTTTGCAGGTGCTACTAATACTGAAAAATGAAGTCAAAAGCTATATACCCTTTACCTCTGGCCCAGCAAAATCTTTAAAAATAAACATAAGTAACTGAAATTGAAATGATCTGCTAAAGTGCCAGTCAACTTGCCAATCCAAAGACTTCTTGGCTTCACCAGCATGTACACAGACACAGCAACATGTTATCTTTGTGTACAGAGCTGCCCTGCCTCTGCCCTCTAGTTGATAGCAGGCTAGAGGAGGCTGGCTCACACTTTATTTACCTGTCAAGATTGACAAGGCAGTCACATATTTTTATAGCTTTTCAATGCTTTCTGATTGCGTTTTCCTCTTTTATTTTTTTAATTATATTTTATTGAGTATACTATTACAGTTATCCTGAATTTCCCTCTTTGCCCCCCTCCACCCAGGACTCCCTACTCCCTCAGACAATGCCCCCACCTTTGTTCCTGTCCATGGGTCATGTGTCCTTTGGTTACTCCATTTCTTATACTGTACTTTACATTCTCATGGCTATTCTGTAACTACCTATTTGTACTTCTTAATCTCCTCTCCTCTTCACCCATTCTCTGCCTACCCGCTCCTATCTGGCAACCATCTGGTAACTAACTTCTTTTCTCTTGCTGCTTTTAAGAGTCTCTCTTTATCTTTAACTTTTGGCCTTTTAATTATGATGTGTCTTAGAGTGGTCCCCTTTGCATCCATCATAATTGGGATTCTCTGTGCTTTCTGGACTTGCATGCCCATTTTCCTCACCAAATTAGGGAAGTTTTCTTTCACTATTTTTTTTTAAATAGGGCTCCAATATCTTGCTCTTTCTCTTCTCCTTCTGGCATCCCTGTGATGCGAATGTTGAAACACTTGAAGTTGCCCCAGAGGCTGCTTATACTATCCTCATTTTTTTGGATTCTTTTTTCTTCTCTTTGTTCTGATTGGTTGTTTTTTGCTTCCTTATGTTCCAAATCATTGATTTGATTCTCAGCTTCATCCACTTTACTGTTGTTTCCCTGTAAATTGTTCTTTATTTCAATTAGTGTATCTTTTGTTTTCTGACTGGATCTGTTTTATGCTGCTGAGGTCCTCACTAAGTTCCTTAAGCATCCTTATAACCAGTGTTTTGAACTTTGCATCTGATAGATTTGCTTATCTCCATTTTGTTTAGTTCTTTTTCTGAAGTTTTGATCTGTTCTTTAATTTGGGCCATGTTTCTTTATATCCTCGTTTTGGCAGCCTCCCTGTTTGTGTCTATGTATTAGGTAGAGCTGCTTTGACTCCATGCTTTGGTAGTGTGGTCTAAGGTAGTAGGTGTCCTGTAAGGTGCAGTGGCACAGCCTCCCCTATCACCCAAGCTGAGTATTTGAGGTGAGCCCTTCGTGTGGGCTAAGAACACCCTCCTCTCGTAGTTGAGCTTTGGTTGTTGTTGGTAGATCATTGAGAGGGATTTACCCAGGCCGGTCAGGGGCAAGGATTGGCTGTGACCATTGACCACCAACCTCTGCCCTCTGTGGAGGATCAGCTGTGCAGGGGGAGGGTGGTGGTGCTCTGACATGGTCTATAGCTCTCCACTGGGTGCATTGGCCTTGGGGTTTCCTGGGTGATGCAGGCCAAGGTCAGCCCCCACTTGTGTTTTGCCTGGGGCCACCCTGCCTTGAAGCATAAAGGAAATTGAGAGACTTGCTACTTGTGCTTAGCTTAGAGATTCCCAGGTGAGGCCAAATTGTGAATGTAGGCTGGTGCTGCTAGTGTCAGGCCTGGGGCTCACTGAGGCCAGCTGTTACTTGTTTGAGAGGATTTAGGAAGTTGTGCAGCATGAGCCAAGACCAGCCATTCATATGGAAAAGCAGCCTGGGTGGACCAGTTTGTTGGGTGGAGTGGAGTCTTTAGGGATCTCTAAGGCAGGTCAAACAGTGTTAGTCATTAATTTTGTCCCCTTTAAAAAAATTAAATTATGTATCCAATGATTAGATATTTTGGAGGAAGGGGAAGTCCATTTAAGAAAGTTTTAAGAACATTTTTTCAGGATCATGTAAGTAGTGTTAGTGACGAAGTTGAGAGTGGAATGCTAGATGCTTGATCATAAGGAAGATGCTAGTATATTAAAGCATTATTAGCCCTGGCTGGTGTAGCTCAGTGGATTGAGCGCAGGCCTGCGAACCAAGGGGTTGCTGGTTCGATTACCAGCCAGGGCACATGCCTGGGTTGCAGGCCAGGTTCCCAGTGGGCATGGGAGGTAGCACATTGATCTTTCTCTCTCTCTTCCCTTCTCTCTAAAAATAAATAAATAAAGTACTTTAAAAAAAAAAAAGAAAAGCATTATTAGTCTTCTATTCAACATTTATTAGGCACCTATTATGTGCCAGCCAACATGTTAGGTCAGTGGTTCCTAAACTTTTTGATCTTAGGAACCCTTTACATGCTTAGAAATTACTAAGGACCTCAAGGAATTTTTGTTTATGTGGATTGTATCTATTGGTAGTTACTGTTTTAGAACTCAAACTGAGGAATTGAAAAATATTTATTTAAAAAGAATAAACCCAATACACATTAACATAAGTGATGTTTTTATTAAAAAAGTTATTTTTGACTTTGAGAATCCTTTGAAAGGGTCTTAAATGAGATCCTAAAGGGTGCCCAGACTATACTTCGGGAACCACTGTGCTAGGTATCAGAACACAGCCCTTATGGAACTGAGACCAGCAGGAGAGAATAGGCATGCAGTATATAATATAGTGAGTTAAGTGCTTTAAAAGAGTATAATATAATTCTGACTGAGGAAGTTAGCAAAGACTTCAAGGAGTTGACATTTGAGTTCAACCTTGAAATATGAATAGGTATATAACAGTGGAGGTGAGGGCTTTCTTGGCTGAGAAACAACATGAGTAAAGGCATAAAGCAGGCCCAATGTTCCTAGAACATAACATGCATAAAGGCAAGTTACTTGAGAAAAGGCTGGAAGAGTATAGTAGGAGGAGTCTGTATAGAGTCTGTATTTTGTAGGCAATGGGAAACAATTATTAGCTGATAAATAACAAATATTAAATGGTGTTTGTTCCTCTACTGTATCTAGGCTAGGCTCTCTATTAAGAATTTAGTTCTCTCATCAACCCATTGAAAGAGGAATTATTAGCCTCACT
>VMDR010003044.1:46381-79061 GCA_007922815.1 Macrotus californicus | reverse complement strand
AGTCCTTGAGCAGACAAGGAAAGAGTAGGAGCCAAATCGCATCTGAAGGGGACGGAAGCAGGAACAGTGTGTTCAGACCGATACATGTCGCAGTAGGTTGGTAGATTAAATGCAGGAGGACGAAGGAGTTCTTTTTTCTGATTGCTTTTATTTTCTCAGTAAAATAAGAAACAAGGTCATCAGCTCAGAGCAATGAGGGTGAGAGGGTGTTGCAAGTTTGAGAAGAGAGAAAAGGATGTGGTAAACTCATGGCATGAGAAGATGAGGCATAAGTATTAATATCCCCATTTTACAGATGCCGAAACTGAGGCTCAAACAAATGACATGGCCGAGGCAAGGTTCCAAAGGCCAGGACTGTGCCTGCTGCACCCCAAAGAGAAAAAAGAGGTCAGCTCAGTAGGAAGCCTAAGGCCAGTAGATCAAGGATCTCTCACTCCTTGCCTCCCAGGGGCCTACATAGTGTCTGATCTACAGGGCATGCTTTTTAAATGGTTGTTGACTGTTTCTGTTTTCTTCACCAAAGACTCCTGTGACATCAGGCTGTTGCTTCACTGACTGCCATTCCCTCTGCTTTGCCTCCCTACAGCCAATCTGTAGGAGCTAAGAGAGAAAACTGAAGGCCTTCACTGAGGTCTATAGTCCTTCAGGCCTGAGAGGCCACCATGGAAAACAATAAAAAAGTGAAAGAGAAGGAAAGAGCTTTGTCAGTTCTGAGTAAATATCTCCCGGTGGGGATTGGCTTATGAATTTCACTCAAGATACAGATTCGATCACGACACCCTGCTGTTTAAAACCCTTCGCTGATAACAGGAGCAAAAACAATAATGATGATGAACGGGCACTGACTGAGCTATTTTATGTGCTAGGAACCATATCTGCATTTCACCTGCATTGTCTCCGGGCATTTTATCCAAGAGCTCCTTGGTTGTTTGATGTTATGATCCCCGTTTTAAAGATGAGGAAACTGAGGTCCAGGCAGGTTAAAGAACTGCTCCCAATTAGCTAATTTCGGAGGTGGCATTCAAACGCAGGCCGTCTGCCCCTGGAAGGTATTCTTATCCAACCTCTTCAGAGGTCTTCTTCAGAGGCTCCCTGTTGCCTACAGTGTCCTACCTGTATTCTTTAGCAGGGACACAAGCCCCCGCATCGTCTGGCCCAGATTCACCACCCACCATGACCCTTTGCACACCTGCCGTCTGAAGGTCATTGAATTGTTGAATACATTCTGTTGGGTGTGCCTGTGTCCGTGAAGATTGTTTCCTTCAGCCCCAAATGCCCTTCCCTCCCCAAGCCACTTGACATATTCATCTTCTGAAGCTCAGCTATGTGCCCTTTCTGTGGTCAGTGAAATTCAATTCAGTGCATATTAATTAAGCATGTACTTTGTTCCAAACCCCAAGCAAGGCACTGCAAGTTTAATGATGTAAAAGAGACACGGGTTTCCTGCCTTCAAGGGAGCTTCTGTTCATTAAAGAGATGAGTGTTCTGGTTAGGGATGCCCAGGCTGCAGGGAGCACACGGTAGAGGCTAAGGTTGACACTTCTGGAAATTGGGACAGGAGCGTGGATGAGACAAGTGGCCACCATTAGAAAGTTGGTCTCACCTGTAGCTGTTGCCATGTCTTTACGTTGGTGCCTCTGTCTGCTGCTAATGATAAGTCATTCCTGCAAATAAATATATCAATGTTAGTAAGTTTATATGTATAGTATCCTTTATAAATCTGTTGGACAGGACTCCAAGAAATACCACGTTTGGGAAGAAAAATGCATCCTTCACTAACAATTTCCACACAAGACCCTATGCTGTGAGCCTTGCTAGAAGAGGTGAATGTCACAGCTATGGGGAAGCTGGAAAGCTGGTCTTTCAGCGGGCTCAGGGCACTCTGCTAGAAACCAAGGCTTCCGCTCACATAGTGCCGGTGGGGAAGTAAAATGGCGCTGCCGCTGCGGGAAATATCTCGGCCGCTCCTCAAGATGTTCAACGCAGAGTCATCACATGACTCGGCGAGTCACTGCTCGTGTGCACCCGAGAGAATTGAAAACACCGGTCCACACAGAAATGTGAACATGAATGTTCACAGTGGCATCATTCCTAATAGCCAAAGAGTGGGGGGAAGTGCAAATGTCCACTAACTAAAGATGTTTTAACAAAATATGGTATTATGGTGTGCGCATTCAACGGAATGTTATTATTATTTGGCAATAAAAAGGAATGACGTACTTGCACGTGCTACAGTGTGGACGAACCCTGAAAACAATATGCTAAATAACAAAAGCCAGACACAAAGGGCCACATATTAGATGACTCAACCTATGTGAAGTGTCCGGAATAGGAAACTCCATAGAAGATAGAAAGTTGATTAATGGTTGCCAGAGAGGCTGGAGGGAGGAGAGAATGGGGAACCACAGCAAATGGCTAATGCTTGTGTGTGTGGTGGGAGGGGGGGGGGGCGCGATGAAATGGTCTAGAACTAGGTAGTGATAATGGCTGTACAGCCCTTGTGAATCCACTAAAGAAACCATTTAATTGTACATCTTAAAATGATGACTTTTATGACATGAGAATTATATCTCAAAAGTAATTGTTTTTAAGATGCGGGGTTCTGTTATTGAAAGGGAAGGGGAGTAAATAACAATTTGGGGACAAGAGCCTCTGCCACAATTCCCTAGAATGAGCTAGAAAAGATTCCCTTAAGAATGCATTTGGGTCAGTGGGATAGAAGGGAAAGAAGCTTCTCTAAAGAAGGGAATGTGACAGTCAACAGAGAGGCAGGCTCGAGAGAGGGTCACAGAGAGCTTTTCTCAAGATCTGAAGCCTTGGGCTCAGTTTGTTATCACCTCCTTGTAACTCTGTTGGGAATTGAGACGTGACTTTCCATTTGAACTCATAAAACAAGACAAAGTTTAGAAAAACAAGGTTTCAATGATAAGGTCAGTGACTTCAAACTTTTGCAAAATTAGCAACTAGGCCCTCTGGTACCAGTGACTTTTTAAACTGGGAGTAGCCAGAGCCTGGGAAACACTCCGGAGAACCCACTGTCGGGCCCTCCTTGCCTTTGGTCATTAAACAAGAAACTGGGAAGTTCAGCAGCATGACTATCCCTAAATTTGAAGTCCTGAGTGTAAAGAAAGGAATGCGAAGAGTGAGGGACGTTTTAGGAAGGAAGTGTGGCATCATAGACAGATGACTTTGGAGTGAGACACACCTGCATTCGAGCCTTGGCATGGTGGCTGGCTAGCCGTGAGACTTTGGGCAGTTCTCTGACCTTCCCGAGATGCAGTTCGCTTCTCCATGACATGGGAGTGATATTTGTCACAAGCTGTGTCCATGGGCACCTAGCCACGTGTCCTGTACTGATCAGGGCTCTTTCAGTGGAAAATGCCAGAGCCCTAACTCCAGTTAGCTTAAGAAAAAGATAAAAGGCTGGAAGAGGGTGGAGGGGAGGGAGGGGGGACTAGGTTTCTCAGATCCTGTTACCTGGGAGGGCAGAATGAAGCTCAGGACTGCGGGATCCAGGAACTCAAAGGCAGGGGACAGGCTCACTGCTCATCCTCTCTATGTTGGCTTCACTCTCAGACCTGAGTCTCAGGGTCACTCAGCTTCATTAGGCAATTGCAGACTCACTTCTAGTACTAAAGAGGAAAAGGGCACCTCCCAGCTTTAGTTTGAAAAATCCTAGGGAAAAGCTCTGATTGTTCTGGCTGAGAAAACCTACCTGCCCACCCCTTGGACCACTCACTACCTGTGGCCAGATAACAGGACAATCCCCAGCCTAGGTCCCAGCTATACCCCAGAGGCCAGAGGAGGTGGGGTCTGTTTCCAGAGAGTGGAGTGAGAAGCACCGCGCAGACCCAGCAGAGAAGTCTATCTACCCCAGGTCCCAGACCAGCCTTCACCTTCAGCCCATCTCTCCCCCCTCACCCACCCCACACTCTCTCTTCCTCCTGCTCCACATCTCAGGGGGTGGCATAGCCCAAGGCTGAAGCCAGAACTCTGGGAGTCAAGCTATTTCCTCCCTCTTGCTTACCTCCCCTGTGGAATGAATCACCAGCCCTAGGGGTCTGCCCACCGACTCCTAGTATACCTGTCCCTTTCTCTCATCCCCCGCCCCTGCTCTCACACGGGCCTCATCGACCTTTCTCCTGGTTGTACCACACTCTGGTGAGAGTTGTTTCTCCAAAATAATTTTCTTGTCATGTGTCTTCCCTGCTTAAGATTTTTTAATGGCTCCCCATCAAAGCCAGCTACATAAATTCTGAGGCCTGGTGCAAAATGTTCAAAAAGCAAGGGAAAATGCCATCGAATGTACTGAAATATGAAAGTATGAAGCTTTTTCCTTTCCTTTTGTTTTTAGTAGTCTCTCTCTCTCTCTCAACTTGTCAGTGTTTTTATTTGCCATTTAATGTAAAGAAAAATTCAAATTACAAATTTTTAGCACAAATGTTACTGTTCACCTTTATATTGTGCAATGCCAGTTGTACACACAAATAGGGGAGCCTTTGACTCTGATGTGGAGTCACTGAAACAATACGATCTGTGCTTTGTAGCCCGTTGAACAAAACTAACCCCACGGCTTTATCTCACCTCTTAGCATGCACACATGTTATCAACATTCAGTACGAGCTGGCAGCTTCCATAATATGTTTACCTTGTACTTGTTCTGAGTTGCAGAACTCCCACGCATAGTAGGTCCACTGGAATTCTGCGCTCATGGGCCTTCATGAATCCCACCTGTGAATGAAGCAGCAAGACAGTGCAGACGTGCGTGTTGCATGTATCTCCTCTGCCATGAGCCGGCATCCTTGTCCCATTGGACTTGACTTACAAAACACACGTTCAAAGACAAAATTAGTAAGAATTTTGAGACAGCCGACGGCAGAGCCATAAACCGAGCACGGGGCCCAGCTGGGCACGGAGCACTGTGGGGCTGCACGGGTCTCATGTCCATGAAGCTGGTCCTGCTTCCTATCTTCTAGAGAGTGAGTTCAGACTTCTTCAGATGAAATACCTTCATGACGAGGCCTAAGCCTCATCTCTTTCCTTTCTCAATTCACTCTTCCACTATCTACGTTCCCCTGAATTTTTTCTCTTACAAGGATGAACTTCTTATAATCTCCCCTCACACCATTCTCTTTGCCTGAAATGTCTGCGACCCTCTGCTCCTCTTACAGTCTCCGTTCAAAGGCTGCCTGGACTCTCCCAGGGAGCCTGAGATCCCATCCTACTCTCCCCACAGTCTGCTACAGCCTGTGGCCATTGCACGTTGCATCACCACTGCTCATGTGTCTATCCCCCTGGTGCTGTAAGCTCTTTGGGGGCAGAAACGGTCTCTCTACTGTTCTGAGTTCTCAGTGTCCAGCAGAATGTCTGGCAAATGATAGGACCTCACTCAATAAAATCCTTGCAAACTGAATGAAAGAGTGAAACAATGCCTGGCATACAGTAGGCATTCATAACTTAGTTGATCCTTTCAAGAATATCTACTGGGTGCCAACTATATAATGGGCTCTGCGCCATGTCTTCCCTCCTACAATAAGTGCTTACTGAGTATCTCCTGCATGTCCAGGCCTATGTTAGGGGCTGGGAACATACTGGGAACAAGACAGGCAGGACCCCCTCCTTCTGAGACCTTAACACTCTAGCTGGTTCTCAGTAACTGTCATTTTACTTCCTCTCCCTTTCCCCGTGCCTCCCGAGAGGTAACCGAATCGGTCATACATATTTTAAGACTTTCTCTGCTTCCACCTTCTGCTCAGGATTCTCTTTCTCTGCTCCATTCTCAGGTACCAAGAGATGGATGTTTGATCTTCCAGACTTGTTTCTTTTTCTCAACCACTGTGGAGGACAATGCAGAACAAACACGAAACCAGCCCGTTAGCCCTTGCACCAGCTCGGGTCTTCTCATTAAACTATTCCAGAGATCATTCCACTGAGTCTCAAGAAAGTCACTAAAGGTCGACTCCTGTTTCCAATCTCTTCTCCTCACCTAGCTGTTTCTCTCACAAATTTGAGGTTCACTTCCTTGTAATACAGACCATATCTGGTAATCAAAACTGCATGTGTCTCAGCTGGAGTGCAGGCGGCTCCAGGGCTGGCTCAGGCTAAGCAGAGACAGGACAGGACTGTTGTTTGGATGCTGGAGTTCTCGCTGAGATGGGCCTGTTTCCCACCCTCCCTTCTCTTGTCCTTGACCTTCCCTCAGCTTCGTGTAACTTCTAAGCATTCTTCAGCGGAAAAGAATGTCATGAAGGCTTCTTTTATCAAAGTGCCCTTGAGTAAGGGCTGGTTACAGTAAGGGATACAGAGCTGGTTCTCTCCATTGTTCTCCCAGCTGAGGTGAAGTTCTTTCTGCTGAATCATGGCTAATAGAAGAAATATTTTGGAAAATCTGAGAAAACGCCCTTCAGAAACTATTCATGACTTAGAGACCGGAATTAGGTTGTAGGTGAAGAAGTTGCTGAACGGTCAGACTGTGGACTGAATTGTGTCCCTCCCCCCACCAACTTCCTGTGTTGAAACCCAAATCCCCAACGTGCTGGTATTTGGAGATGGGCCCTTTGGGAGGTAACTAGGATTAGATGAGGTCCTGAGGGTGGGACCCTCATGATGGGATTAGTGGCTTTATAAAGAAGAGGAAGGGGGAGAGATAATTCCCTCTCCACCAAGTAAGGACACAGTGAGAAGCAGCCAGCCATCTGCAAGCCAGGGAGAAGGCCCTCATCGGGAACTGAATCAGCCAATGTCTCGGACTTCCTAGCTTCCTGAGGCCATAGTTAACTTCCACATACCCCTTTTAAGTTCTAGTCACTGTTGGGTAGTTTGGGTCCCCTGAAGATCCTGCTGTCGAATAGTTTGAGACCGTTCAGGGCATTATAGAGGCTAGATTAAGCACATCAACTGCCTCAGCCCCTCATTGCACTTTATTGATTTAAATGATGACCCCATCTGACCTCTAACACATTGGAAGGAGTAGTGGGTTGCTGGATCCAATGATTGCTTGAAATCATCCCCAACCCATGAATAGGTTTTCTCGTAATTCTTGTTCCTGAATAAAGTCCTGTTTATGGAGGACTCAGCTCTTAGTCACAGCATTTCGGCTCACTCTGCTTCCCTAGAAGGTGCTGGAGGGTGTCATCAAGAGGATCTGACCACAAGTTGACCTGAGAGCTGGCCCCGGGCAATCAGAGGCTCCTGACCTCTCCACCACTTTGGAACATATGCTCCAACCACCGCTCCCACAGTGAGAGCTGTTTCACGGGCACAGCCCTGAGAGAGCCAGGTGTTGTTAGGACCATCATGAAGTACATGACCGAACAGGGTGAAGGCCTCGTGTAAACTTTAAGATTCTGGCAGGTGAGTGGGGAGATCCCTTCCTCTTGCATCGTCAGTAAGTCCCCGTGCTGATTAAACCTCCTCCTGCCAGTCTGGAGCAGTCTACCTCTTTCCTCGGTCTCTCTTTGCACTCCATGCGTGGGGGCCAGTTACAAACCAAAGGAAGTTCGCTGAAGATTTAAACAAGACGGATGGGATTGTCCCTCTCTGGCTTGAAATTGTTCTATAGCAACTTTGCCCTTCAAATACAATGTTTTAGAATATTTGGGATAGAATAATAATAATAATAATAATACCAATAACAATAATAGACAGTGACAACTTCCACACATGTAGGCCTAATATACATATGTAGATGTTGTGCTACATGCCATAGATACTTGTATATGTATATATGATCTTACAAAAATCAGGCAAGTTGTGTATCATCATTCCTGCCCTACTGGTTAGGAAGCAGAGGCCCCATGGCTAGCTTGGACGTGAAACCAAGAGCTGGATTCAGAGCCATCTGACTCCGGTACATGTGCTGGGTTCACCACACGGCGCTGGCCTCTGTGCCCAAAACATGATGCCATTCCTGGATCCTGCCTTCTGAGGTTCTATGTGATTGAGTGAGTGCCTGATGTTGGAAAAGCACAACCCTGCTGCTCCAGGGAGCAGTGAGAGTGTGTCTGAGGTCAGACGCTTCTTGCAAAGACTCCTTTGATCTAGCGCTTGAGGAACGGGGTACGTTTCCCCTATCATTGAATTGTCACTTTGTTAGTAAGAGAAAACTTTTCTGAGGACAGTCAGCCTTTGAACAAGAGAGACTGCATTCTTATTTGTTTTATTAAACAGAACAGACTGGACATAACTAAATCTCTTCTTGGCATGTCAAGGCCATTTTTTGTAAACATGGATTATGATTGTCTAACATGAACTCTGTCACTCCTGGGGCCCTCGCAGGCTCCTTATGGGGCACTTTTGACTCTATACTCACTGGCATGATCTACTTTTTGTTCTGTTTTGTTTGTTTCTATTTCTCTGTCTTTCTCCTTCCTCCGAGGCAGCCGGCTGTCACTTTTCCTGACGTACCTCCCCTCTCCCCCAGTTTCCAATTTGCTATCACTGAACTGCTACTCTTTAAAAATCATCTTGAGTTTGTTGAATTATGGACTTCATTTTTCAAAAAATGTCAATCAACTGTGGATAAAAATCTGTGGTTGCCCCTAGACCCTCTCCTGCAGGCGATGTGCTTGGGCTTCTGATGGTGCTTATTCTTACCTTCATTTCCTCTGCTGAATTCTGGGCTTGGGGCTAAGTTTTAGGTATCTCAGCCTGCTGTGAGTCTGGCCTTTGAACAAGATGGCATTACCCATACAGCAATGATGGATGCTTTTGCTTCCAAGTAAGAGACAGCCTCCCTCAAACTGGCTTAAACAATTAGGAAATGTATTATCCTACACAACACTAAGTCCAGAGATAGGGCAGGCTTCTGGGTTGCTTGGTTTAACAGCTTCACCATGTGATCAGGGACCCAGGTCGTTCCATCCCTTGGTTCTGCCATCTGCAGAAAGTCCATGACAGCAACTGGGGCGTCATCAGTGGAAATGAGGGAATCCTTTGCCCACACATAAAACATGAGTTCTTGCCTTTGATCTGATTGGCCAGTTTAAGCAACAAGCCTGTCTTTGGACCAATAAAATCTGCCAGGAGAATGCAGTGCCCTGATTGGCCTAGATCAGGGCTCAGCAAACTTTTCCTGTAAAGAACCAGGTAATAAATATTTTGGGTTTTGTGAGCCAAATAGTTGCTGTCACACAACTCTGCTGTTGCACCAGAAAAGCAACCACAGGAAGTGATGGGTGTGGTTGCTTTCAAATACACACTATTTACAAAACAGGTAGCAGGCATAGGGGTGAACCTCTGCCCTAGACCAACAAGGATCCACCCCGGAACCTGAAGAGGAGCCGGCATCTCCAGAGCCACGTAGGTAGGAGCAGGCCTGTGTGAAACCTGGGAGGTGAGCTCTGTTAGGGGAAAGAGGGACGGGCACCACTGGCAGGCAGCAGGTCATTGCGTTGTTCTTTAGAGGACTGGAGTTTAAAACCACTGTCGTTTCAACTACAAGGACAAACAAGGAGAAGGACTATGAATGCTGGTCGACTCTCTCAGTATAAATGTGATGTACCTTATCATTAAACTGCTCACTTTAAGGAGCACTCTCTTCTTTGCCTCTTCTTTCACCACCCCTGTGCTCTAGCCTTAGAAGGAAGCACGTTTCCTGGAAGGTGACAGGCTCCCCTGAGACTTGCTCTTGCTCCTCCCTTCCTCACGGAGAACACGTGCTCCCTTCCTTGCCACCCTCTTGGACAAGTCCTAGTCACCTCTCAAAACTCTGCTCCATCATCAAAGCCCTTCCCTAAGTGGCTGCTTCTCATTTAGGCCCCACACAGCTCTGCACATCCTGCCATCAGGGCACGTGGCACCCTGCACTGTAAAGATCTGTTTATAGGTGGGTCTTCCCCCACCTGACTGCGCCACCCTGGAGGCCCTTGCCCCACTGTGTGTCCCAACCCCCACTTAGCACAGCCCCGCCCCCCCAGCCAGTAGCCCCTCAGTGCATATTTCATGAATGAATGAGTGTTTATGCCTTGGACAGTGAAAGGGAATTAATTATTCTTTTAGTATGTTTCGGTGTTGTCATGAGGCCGAGTAGCAAAATGTATAAATCTCTTTTTTCCAAATGTTTTTTTTCTTACATAAGAGTTTCAAGTGTTTGAGCCTCTGGTCTTTACACATAAATCTGATTTGATGGTTGCCATGTGCCTGTGTCATCATGTCTGACTTCAGACTTCAGTTCCACAGCTGTGCTGGCGCAGTGAGACCCCACTCAATCCCAGATTCCCACCCCCACCACCAGTTTACTCATGAATGGGTGTGTCTTCCTAGCCTCTGGCTTTTTACTGAAAGGCCAGTGCAGGAGTTTCTGACTCTTCAGTTTTGTCTGGTCCTCTCCCTGGGTCTACCCAATGGTCCTTTTGCTGATAGTGGAATCCCATTCCTGGCTAATGCGGCATTTACCGCATGGAGCTCAATGGGTTTGGAAGTAAAGCTCTCTGGTGGGCAGAGGAAGGGCCTCCCCTCCGCCGTCCGTCCCGCAGGAGTACCTGGGAGTGGTTATGGTGGGCTTAGAGGGGTGACACCCAGCCTTGGCCAGCTGTTAACTTAGCTTATCTAATCTACAGCTACCTCACTGATAACATACAGCTAGGAAAGTTCCTACATCATAAAGTTTTTATGAGGATTCAATAAGATAATGCATATAAAGCATAGTGTAGTGTCTGGTGTACAGTAAGGGACTCAGTAACAAAAGCTACTGATTGATACACCCAAAATGTATGTGTTTGTGTGCATTAGTAATTGAGGATATTAATACATTTAATTTTCCTGTGTAGAGATTCCAGATATGACTCATTGAAGCTTCTGGGCGAAGGTTTTTCTTTTTTAAGTTTTGATGTTA
Organism: Macrotus californicus; assembly: GCA_007922815.1. Taxonomy (NCBI): domain Eukaryota; kingdom Metazoa; phylum Chordata; class Mammalia; order Chiroptera; family Phyllostomidae; genus Macrotus; species Macrotus californicus. The sequence continues at coordinate 68,227 of VMDR010003044.1, read as the reverse complement.
GAAATTTAAAATACACCAACCAGGAAGAGCAAAATGCAATCGAGTCTCTGGACTAGATTCAGCTGTAACAGCAACTTCAAATAACCGTGGTTTAAATATTGTAGAAGTTTCTCTTTTACGCAAAAGTCCAGAATTGGCATTCTAGAGCTGGTATGGGGGTTTCACTCTACGAGGGCCTCAGGGGTCTTGGCTCTCTCCCCACCCCAATTTCACTGAGGTGTAATCCACAAATAAAATTTTATACATTTAAAGTGTACAACCTGATGATCTGATATACAGTGTGAAATGATTGCTACAATCAGGTGAACACATTTACCACCTGACAGTCACCGTTTTTTTTGCACGTGAGAACATTTGAGATCTACAATACACCACTATTAACTGCAGTCACCACGCTGTGCATTAGATCCTCAGAACTTACATGTACTCACCTTATAATTGCAAGTTTGTACCTTTGATTGACAGATCCCCATTCCCCACCAGACCCCAGCCCTTGGCAACCACTATTCTCTGTTTTTATGAATTTGACTTTTTTTTTTTAAGATTCCACATATAAGTGATACCATGTAGTATTTATCTTTCTCTGTCTGGCTTATTTCATTTAGCATAATGCCCTCTAGCTTCATCTACATTGTTGCAAACGGCAGAATTTCATTCTGTGTACAGGCATCTATATACATATACACATGTTCTTTATCTATTCACCCATTGGTGGACACTTAGGCTATTTCACTCTCTGTCTTGATGCTTCACCATACATAACCTCCCCACATCACTTTATGGTCCAAGAGGGCTGCTCAGTTCCAGCCCTCAAATCTACATTCCAGGCAGTTAGAAAGTGACACAGAAAAAAAGAAGTATGATGTGTGCTAGCTCTCTTTTAAGGGGGATTCCTAGAAGCTGCCCCATGACAGTCCCATTGGCTAAAGCCGAGTCATATAACTGTGCCTAGGAGCAAAGGAGGTTGAGAAATTTAATCTGTATTCTGCATTGCCATGTACCCAACCAAAAGTCAGGGGTTCTGGTACAATTGAGAAAAGGGGAAATGAATACTGAAAACAGTCTCTGCCACAAATACCCATCCATTTCTCCTCATAATACTCATTGTGCTCAGAGCCCACAAGGAAGGTCCCTAAAACTTCACAGTGTTCTTTTTTTTAATCCAATAAATAGAGCCCAGCATTATGCTTGGCACTGACACACGTGCCCGAAATTTAGGCACTGGGGATAGGAAGATAAGCAAGAAATGGTTTCTTCCCAAATAAAATCAATACAATGTTTCATGTACTGTATCAGTGGTGGTTACAAAGTCTCACTGGTTGTGGAAGAAGGAATGGTAAGCTTGCGGAGGAGAGGGTATAGGGTGTGGTCTGAGGAATCCTCACTGAGAACAACTTGTTTGGGACCTTGGCAGGTAAAGAGAGCCTTCTTAGAAATGGGCAGACACAAGCCAAAAGCAACTGCTGGGAGCCTTCTCAGCTGAAGGCAAGAGACTTTTGGTTCAAATAAGTGAATTCAGGAAAAGAATTGGGGGGAAATAGGTGAGGAAAAACCCTAAGGAACCAGAAGGCAAAAGATAGAATTCAAATAATTTTTCTTGATTTTCAATGATGAAACTTGGCTAGACTTAGTCCGATTATTTACTCCTGTAATATTGGTTATTTTTCCTGCGGAAGAACAAATGTAGCATAATGTGAATGGGACAGAGAAACCCCTTTTAGGGAAATATATAAAGTATTGTACTGCACCAATTAGACACCCCCCCTTCTGTCCCCTGAGCGACAGCCGGCACCAGCCGGGGGGTGCTGGGAACAGGCATGGGCAGCACTTGTCGCACACAGCCCAGACCGAACCACCCCGGTGGACCGCCCTGAGTGTGCTGGGCAGCCTGTGTGGGGACGCCGGCCCTGAGCACCCTGCAGATGGGTGGGCGGCTGCGGACGCCTGGCCAACAGCTCACAGCATGGATTCAGATTCTGGCAAGCAAAGTGAGTGCGAGCCGGTGACCATGGCAGTTAGGAAAGAGGTACAGGAGGGACTCACCATTCTCTCTTCCATTTCTGCCCATCCCACCCATCAGACTCACAGAGGAGTGAGGAAATCTCTGAGGACCACCTATATTTTACCCCTTTTGGGAGACTTTTCCAGACTTCTGGCCAAGATGGAGGCATAGGTGGACACACTGTGCCTCCTCGCACAACCAAAAGAAGGACAACAATAAATTTAAAAACAACCAGAACTGACAGGAAATTTAACTGTATGGAAGTCTGATGACCAAGGAGTTAAAGAAGAAACACTCACCCAGGCCAGTAGGAGGGGCAGAGGCGGGTAGCCAGGCAGAGAGGACTTGGGGCAAGGCGGTGGCTGGTGGACCAGGCGGTCCCACACCCACGTGCGGATAAACCGGGAGGAACAACTGGGGAGTGAGAAAGACCACACAACCCAAGCTCCCAGCTCAGGGAAATAAAGCCTCAAACCTCTGACTGAAAACACCTGTGGGGGTTGAGGTGGCAGCGGAAAAAACTCCCAGCCTCACAGGAGAGCTCATTGGAGAGACCCACAGGGTCCAGAATGTGCACAAGCCCATCCACTCGGGAATCAGCACCAGAAGGGCCCAATTTGGTTGTGGGTAGGGGAGGAACTGACTGAAAACCAACAGAGAGCAGAGCAAGCAGCACTGTTCCCTCTTGGACCCCTCCCCCACATAAAGCGTCACAATGCAGCCACGTGGTTTCCCCTACCCTGGTGAACACCTAAGGCTCTGCCCCTTACTACATAACAGGTGCACCGAGACAAAAAAACAGTGGTCCAAATGAAAGAACAGATCAAAGCTCCAGAAAAAATACAACTAAGCGACAAAGAGATAGCCAACCTATCAGATGCACAGTTCAAAACACTGGTAATCAGGATGTTCACAGAATTGTTTGACTATGGTTGCAAATTATGAAAAAATGAAGGCTATGCTAAGTGAAATAAATGAAAATGTACAGGAAACCAACAGTGGCGGGAAGGAAACTGTGATTCAAATCAATGGTCCAGAAGAAAGAAAGAAACATTCAACCCAAACACAATGAAGAAACAAGAATTCAAAAAAACGAGGAGAGGCTTAGGAACCTCCAGGATGTCTTAAAATGTTCCAACATCCAAATCATAGGGGTGCCAGAAGGAGAAGAGGAAGAGCAAGAAACTGAAAACTTATTTGAACAAATAATGAAGGAGAACTTCCCCAATCTGGCAAAAGGAAATAGACTTCCAGGGAGTCTGAGAAGCCCAGAGAGTCCCAAAGAAGTTGGACCCAAGGAGGAACACACCAAGGCACATCATCATCAAGTTACCCAAGATTAAAGATAAGGAGAGAATCTTAAAAGCAGCAAGAGAAAAGGAGACAGTAGCCTACAAAGAAGTGCCCATAAGACTGTCAGCTGATTTCTCAAAAGAAACCTTGCAGGCAAGAAGGAGCTGGAAAGAAGTATTCCAAGTCATGAAAGGCAAGGCCCTACATCCAAGATTACTCTATCCAGCAAAACTATCATTTGGAATGGAAGGGCAGATAAAGTGCTTCCTAGATAAGGTCAAGTTCAAGGAGTTCATTATCACCAAGCCCTAATTATATGAAATGTTAAAAGGACTTATCTAAGAAAAAGAAGATCAAAAATAGGAACAGTAAAGTGACAACAAACTCACAGTTATCAACAATTGAACCTAAAACAAAAACAAACTAAGCAAACAACTAGAACCAGAACAGTATCACAGAAATGGAGATCACACGGAAGGTTATCATCAGGGGAGTGGGTAGGGAGAGAGGAGGGAAAAGTTACAGGGAATAAGTAGAATAAATGGTAGGTAGAAGATAGACAGGGGGAGGTTAAGAATAGTATAGGAAATGGAGAAGCCAAAGAACTTTATATGTATGACCCATGGACACGAACTAAAGAGGGAGAATGTGGGTGGGAAGGGGTGTGTAGGGAGGAGGGGAATAAGAGGGGGCGGAAATGGGACAACTATAATAGCATAATCAATAATACATTAAAAAAATAAAGTTTTGTACTGCACAAATTAGCCGATATGTGCATGATATGAAATTTCTGCTTAAACATAATAGGAAATAATCTCATTGAGAGAATAATCAGAGCTCCGGGAAAAGGCCCTGACAATGGCAATGAAAGCATTCTCACCTAGTTTGTTATTACGGACGGGGAAATGAAATGATAATGTTCATAGCTTTCCAAAATCATGGACATGACTGTGTGACTGTGAAAGGAACTCATATCTCCTCATTCCCGGCAATGTTTGTTTCTCTCCAAGCCAATTTTGAATGTGGACACAGAGTTACTTTCTATACTGCAGATGTTTACTGTTTCAAATTACACTTGTTTTCTCATTTCACCTACCATTTATACATTCTAATATGCTAAGCTCACAACCTGGAAAATCTTGTCAGTGGCTGCGAAACTGTCTTGGTGAGGCTTTCATCACGTGCCTTGAAAAACAGTTTCAACAGCCTGGAGGGGGAAGCTACAAAATCACCATTATGCAGGTAGAAGCCATCCACATGAAAACAGGATGCAAAATAATTTGCAGGTGCTTCTTTTTCAAAGAACACAAAATAACTCCAATTTAACCAGGGAAGAAGAGAAAACATATCCAGCCATCCACAGCACGCCAAGTGCACCGGGGAGCTGGAGAGGCAAACCAAGTCCATGCGTGATATGTGCTGCTCTCTGTAAGAAGAAAAAGGGCGAATAAGGTAGAGTAGTGATTACTTCAGGCTGCTTTGTCCCAGTTAGTAAGGGTTTCTGAACGCTGATCAAATTGAAAGGCTCATTCTGAAATAATTTCACCATGTAATCGTTAAGGAAATGCAACTCAAGTTGTCCACACAATAAATATTATCTTGTAAAACTTCTGCTGCCCATGTTTTTATTTTACTTTAAATAACTTTTTATTCTTCAATTATAGTTGACCCACAATATTAGTTTTTTTTTTTTTTTAATAGCTTTCTTATGTGCCTCTTATTATTGCAGGTAGCACTTTTTCACATGGAGCTGTCTGCCAGGGGCTCTCCCACACCGCGTTTCTCTTGTGCAGAGGAGCCGTGAATTTCATTGTCGTGGCTTAGGGGTCTCTTGGAGAAGCTGGGGGCACTGAACCGTCTCTGTACATACAGGCCAGACAGTTTGGACATAACCTAGGGGGCTGGTGGACAGTTTCGTGGACGACTCATAGTCACTCTGGGGTCCTAAGAGCAAGTCTCAGGCCGGGGAGTTCCACGGCAAAGATTCCCTCCTCACTGGGAATTCGAGGAACCACTGGTTCCATGGAAGGAACCATGGTGACAGTTTTCTGCGTGAGGATCCATCTGATAAAATGCCAACACTGGCAGGAAGGTCTCTGTTAACTGTTCGGGGACTCCTACTACAAGCCTCGAAATCAGGGAACGAAAGGCTTTTAAAAAGATGAAAGAGGTCATCTTACTTCCCTTTTCAAACTCTCCGATGTTTAGTCATCACACTTACTGTAAAATTTAAAATCTTTTCCATGACCCGAAAGGGTCTTCTTACCTTTCCTGGCCTCTGCCTGCCTATGCTGTCTGCCCCGCACTCACTTCTCTCTAAGAATGCTACCTTTTTGTCCATTTTCAACCCAGCATGCTGGCTCCTTTACCTCCTTCCTGAGGCTTTCTTACCCCAGATCTTCTCATGGATGCTCTTCCTGTCACTCAAGCCGCAGCCCAGATGCTACTCCCCGTCCACTGAGTCTGACGTAGCTCCCCAGACAGTCTATTGTTTATATTTATGATATTCCTGGGACTTGCCACTGTCCCAATTTTCTTGTTTATTACGTTTATTGTCGATTTGTGTGTAAGTTCCACCGCAGTGGGAGGGATTGTGTGTGATGTTCCCTGCTCTGTTCTCAAGTTCAAGCAGAGTGCAGTACGCAGCTCGTAGTTGGCGCTCAGTAGAAAGTTGTCAATTAAATGAATGAATAAGTAAATGAGTAAGCAAGGATAGTAGTAGAGAAAACGGCCTTTATTTCCATTCTCATTCCATGTTATTGACAGAATAGGTGGTTTTTATACTGAGACACTCGGAGGTTAATCTCAACATCAAAGTGACGTGGGGTAGCGAGGACCACAGAATCTGGAGTCAGACTTGCCAAGTGCTGCCGCTGTGTGACTTCTAGTAAATTCTTTAAACTCTCTGCAAAATGGGTGTTATAGCAAAAGTACTTGTCATTTGTTTTGAGAATTAAATGAGAGAACACCTACAAAGCGTTTGGAGTAAAGACTGACCCATGTTGGAGGAGGTCATCCAGGAGACGAGATCTCCAGCTGAAGCCTCGAGCTGGAACCAGGCGGTTTGAGGGCTCTGCCTCCCCACCCTTGTCCTTGGAATATGCGCTCTGCCCACCATTCCCACTGCCATTGTGGTTTCCAAGGGTGAAGCTTTGAAAGAGTAAGGTGTTGCTGAGACCATCTGGATGGTACCTGTGACTGAACCCAGGTAAGGCCTTTGTATAGACTTTTAAGATGCTGGTGGGTGGTGCGGAGATTTTGGGATGCTCAAGACAACCTCGTAGGTCAGTTCCCTTGCATACTACACCTGCCACCTACCAGTTGTAGTGGCCAGTCTGCAAACCAATAGCCCATGATAAGTTATGATTGAGCACTTGTTTAATGGAACTTCAAGCCTCTGCTGCCATGCCCACATCCTGCCCCCAGCTCATTGCCATTCCTAAACGTGAGCGTGCCTAGCAAGACTGGAGCCTGCCCTGGGCATCCTCATCTGTCCCATGGCATGTGCTACGGAAATTTCTAGGTCCTTCGGGTTTAGTTTTAAATTCCTAACCCTTTCTCTCTTGCTTTTGTTTTTGACTCTGAACCCTTCAAGAGCTTTTATTTTTTATCCATAGCTTTTTAAAATTAAAAAAAATGTTTAAATCATTTCTATTGTTATTCTATTACATTGTCTCACTTTTTCCCCCCTTGGCCCTCCTCTGCCCATCCCTCCCCCTGCTCCCACAGTCAGTTCCCACCCTGTTGTCCATGCCTGTGGGTCATTCATACATGCTCTTTGTTCAGTCCCGTCCCCTTCTTTCCACCATCCCTTTCTCTTTTAATGAAGAAAGCACTTAGGAAAATAAGCGAACGTGTAGTTTTTAGAGAATAACCTTGATTTTTTTCAAACTGAAAAGCAAAGGTATAAATCACTAGAAAGGTGAGATTGAAAAGCATTGGTTTTCATGGCGCACTGAGCAAAGATGGGACTGAAAACATGGCGGAGAGGAGAGCCCTGAGCATGACTCTTGTGGTCTCGGGTTGTAGGTGATGATGTCACCCGGCAGTGTCCTGAAACCAGGGCCCAGAGAGGAATCTTTCCTGAATCCCATGAGTCCATTCACTGTCCACCAAAAGTAATGAATTGGATCCCTTCCCCTCCACAGGGGAAGTGCCAGAGCTGTGTCCTCAAGCAAACAGAAGAAGCCGCTTCCTTTGTGATAAATAATAAGCAATTGACTCTGTAGGGTCAACCTTCCTCGGCAATATAATTAATTAAAAACCACATGGAAGTCAAAGCCTTAAAACACTGTTATGATGTTTGTAATTTAAAAAGCAAAAAACAAAACCAAAACCAATAAAATCCCCAAACTCCAAATCAGAAAATAGCAAGTGTTGAGGAGGGTGGGGAGGAATTAAAGCCCTTGAGCATCACAGTCAGGAATGTAAAAGGTGCGGCTGCCTGTGAAAAACAGCGTGGCAGTTCCTAGGAAAACAGTAAACACAGAATTTCCATCTCGTCAGCAGCTCCACTTCTGGGGACATCCCAAGAAGAATTGACAGCAGGGCCTCAGCCAGATATTTGCACGTCCACGTTGATAGCAGCACGATTCACAACAGACAGAAGTTGGAGGCTACCCAAATGTCCATCAGTGGAAGACCCGACAAACAACATGTGGTATGCGTGTATGAGGGAACATTGTTCAGCTTGGAAAGGAAGGGAATTTTGACCGATGCTACACCACAAATGAACCTGCAGGACATCATGCTAACTCAAATTAGCCCGTCACATAATGTCAAACAGTGCATGAATCCCCTTACATGAGATACCTCGGTAGTCAAACTCGTAGAGACGGAAAGGATATTATTAGTTGCCAGGGTCTGGGAGAGGGAAGAAGGGAAGCCAGTGTTTAATGAGTGTGGAATTTTAGTTCTGCGGGATAAGAAGAGGTCTTGGGTGGAGGGTGGTGATGGTCTCCCAATACTGTGAATGTACTTAATATGGCAGAACTGTACATTTAAAAATGGCTAACATGGTTTTTTGTTACGTGTATTTTATCACAGTTAAAAAAAAATAAGTAGTCCAATGAGAGATGGGGTATCCCAGCGCGCCAGAATCGTGCACGCAGAACAGCAGCAGAATAAATGACTCCAGACCAAAAACCAGAAGAAAGAATCATCTTGGCCATTTCTGTTTTAAGGTTCTTTTCTTTGCATTGCACTTCCTCTGTGAGGAGGAATAGGAAAGTGATAGTTAAAATCCGCCATCAGGTAGTTTGCAATACCATTATATTTCACAGAAAAATAAAATTTGTATAGTTCTGTTTGATACTGTGTTCCATCACACTCTTCCTTTTGTGGCCTTTGTAAAATCCCGAAAAGAAATACACCTAAAGACTAGTTATGGATCTTAAGACTAGTTATGGATCTGAACTGGGTTTCATGACTGGCTCTCCCCAAGCCAGACCTGAGACAAAGGTTTGAATGTGACTTGTTTAGCTGACAAGTGCAAAAAGCACTGGTTAGGGAAACAGGCAAGGGCTGCAGAGAAGGAAAGGACGCTAGTAACATGTGTGCTGTTAAACCCCCACCTCGGTGGGCATTGACGTGTGGCCTCACAGGAGAATTCTGGGAAATGGTGTAAAACGCACATCTCAGAATAACCCTACCCGAGGGACAGGGGCTTGGGCTAGGCAGAGGGCGTTGATGTGGGGAGAGGCTGCATCAGTTTCCTGGTGCTCTGGCTGGCTGCAAGCCCGTGCCAGTTAAAGGGCCTTACGTGGTTCCGCAAAGAGCCTCCAGGTCCCGAGCTGTGCATGCTGGGAGCTCTGGCAGCTGGAGCGCCCTGAGTTGGTGAGGGCTGTGGGTGGGATTCCAGGAGCAGCTGCTACGTTAACCATTGCAATCAAGGCCACCAGTGCCAGCTAATCTGGTCCATGTCCCAGCCCTTCCACTGCTGGCTGTAAGACCCTTGGCAAATTTTTAACCTTTCTAAAACCTCAGTGTTTAAGCCTAAGAATTAATAGCAGCCCTATTAGGCTGCTGTGAGCTTTGATTAAGAAGACAGATGTCAAGACAACCCTCACACATAGTATGTCCTTAGTGTATATGTAATATGTAATATTATAATATATGTATGAACAGGGTGGGGCAGAAGTAGGTTTACAGTTGTGAATATGTGAAACAGTTAATTCTTGTATTGTTATTTATTAATTATTGTATTATTTTTCCTTACGAACAACTGTAAACCTACTTTTGCTCCACCCTGTGTTTATAAATTCTTGGGGTAGTGAGACCAGGCAAACTATGCTCTTCCTGCATGCATCATGCATGCCACTTTGATCTGGAAGTGTTACACATTGCCAACCACGATGGGAGGCCAAAGACCCATTTGTATGTCAGACCAGCACTCTGTACAGGTATTCAACACCCACAGAAACTTGACTGTTGTCCCCAGAGCTTTAAGCACCTTTTGGAAAAGTAACAGGAGAGGAGTTTTTGCAACCTAGCAGGTGATGTCAGAGCTCTCTCTACCCTCAGTCTGTGGTTGAGTCCCACCCGCAAGTCCAAATTCAAGCCTTTTAGCTACTGGGTATGTATGTGATCTTCTCCTTAGCCACAGACTCAAGGAAAGGGGGCTGGGGTGGAGGGAGGAGTTTGCCGGTTTCCAAGGCAACTGTGTAGCTCAAGGCTCCTGAAAGATGCTCGTGTTCTCTGCTTTGTGGCCTTGTGTCACTCCGTTCCTAAACAATGAAATCTGCACCTGGACAATAGTTCTTTTATGGGAAGAAGGAAGCTGTCAAAAGAGAAAATCATTATTGTTTTATAAAACCTCTAAAAGAGTCATATAAACTGTTGATTTACCTATGTGCTTGTTTTCAAATGGAAAAAGAAACATCTTTTTTAAAAGTACCCTTCATACCAAAGATGTTGACACTTTACAGGTTTTTCTTTATTTTTTGTCAATAAGATCACTAAGAAGATCTTAGTGACATGCTGAAAAAAGTCCTGTTGCATTCAAAATTCTTTTTCTATGAAAAGAGGAGGCGGTGCATATCTGCATTTGGATGGTTCTTGAATCTCAGGCAAGAGTTTGATTTGGGTTTTAAAGCCGATCAGTCTCCCCACTGACGTTATGGAAGACCCACTTTGCTAAAAAGTGTAATCTAGAGGAAGGCAAACGGGTCAATAAATGTAGGTGATTATTGAGTTTTCAAAAGAACGTTGCTTTCTAGCAATCGTTCTTGAGCAGGGATTTGCGCTATCTTCTGAGAATTTTTAAGCCATGAGCCAAGATTTGTTTCTCGGCGTGATGTAAGAGTGTTTAGAGCCAGAACCAGAAGCTACAAAGGGTTCAGTTTTCACAGTCTCTTCTTATTCTGTGCTTGTAAGGCAGCAAAGAAGAATACCTTGGAAATTTCCACTCCAGGGGCTCACGTTTCAGCACTCATTAGTATTTTCATTCTGCTTCAAGCCTAGAGCAAGGGCTGATTTTTTTTTTTTAACATACTAATGTCTCCTAACTTAGATTTCATGTTCTGTTTCTCACTATATTTCTTAATTTCAGTCTTCTTACTTAGTCATCCAATTACTCAACTATCTATTACATGTGACACCCAAGTTCTCACAACCTATTCTGTTCAGAGAAATCACCAGAAAACCCCAAACTTAATGCTTTCCACTTACAAACTCACACTCTGCCGAAGAGAGACCGACGTTCTTAATTGCTTCTCTACTTGGCAAAATCCTGATTTTTAATCCTTATGTATTCGTTTCCAAAGTGCATGCAATTTCTTTTGTATCACACACGTCTCCAGTTGGGTGCAAAACTAACAAAAAACCTTTTTTGGTTATTGATGATGATGATGATTTTGAGGAGCATGAGTAGGCCTAGTGATGTATCCAGGCCACGGAATAAGAAATTCAAATGGCCTGCAGGAATCACCTCTAAAGTACTTGGAATTGGTTGGGAGAAATTTTCACAATCTTAACAAAAAATTTCATTTTCCTTTTTTACCTTTTCTAGCCATTTTGGAGTTCTCCAACAAGATTAAAAAAACACATTCTTTATTCATTGCATTTGCCTTCATATTGACTTTCATTATCATTGAAACATCTTGTTCCTGCAATTTTTCCTGCCAGTAGAATTTAAATGACAACAACAAGGCACAAATAGGCCTCTGTGGGTTGATCTGGGAGCACTGCCCTTTAGAAATTTTTCTATGAGAAAACACGTTCCAGTTCGAAACGAACCAAAACAACACCGTTCTTTTGTACATTGGACATGGCTCGCTAGTACCAGCTTGGAAAGGAAGTAAGACGGATGGAATTCAACTCCGGGCTCTGCTTCCAGCTAGCTGTGCCATGTAGAGCAGGTTTCTTAGTCACTCTGACCCTCTGTTTCTTCTTTTCTGACATGGGGGAAAGGGGTGCCCACTGGAGAGGCTTGCTGTGAAGTATGAATGATATAATGTGTGTAAAGCACATAGTAAATGCTCAACAAATATTAGCTATTATGATCATATCTTAAGGTCTCCTTTAGACCCTAGACTATACAAGTTGGGACTAGAAAGATCAGAGCTCAGGACAAAGTCCTTTCTTATGCACCCAGGAGCTTATTACAGAGAGATACACACAAGTAGAAACTCATTATATGACCTGGAAAGTTTCACTATCACTTATGTCTCTGTTTTTCCTTTCTCAGAATATGTGTAAAAAATAATAAAACCTGCCTCTTTTTTCCTCCAGTTTTATTGAGAGATAATTGACATATAACATTGTGTAAGTGTAAGGTGTACAATGTGTTGATTTGATATATGTGTAGAATGAGAAATGAGTAAATACATAAGGTTCACCAACACCTCCATCATCTCACATAATTACCACTTTTTTTAGTGGTGGTAACACTTAAGGTCTACTCCCTTAGCAACTTGCTAGTATGTACTACAGTATTGTTAACTATAGTCGCCATGCCATCTTGTAACTGGAAGTTTGTAGCTTTTCATTGTCTCCCCATTTCCCCCCACCTCCAACCCCTGACAACCACCGTTCTATTCTATTTCTATGAGTTCAAAGACTACCTCTCCTCAACTCAGAGAACTACCGAGTAAATGAAGGAGAGAATCTTTGCTGATGGTATTTGAATTAAACAAAAGCATGCATAGGGGGTCACAGACCTCAGACTTGTGCCATTTTACACATGGTGTCATTCTCCATCGGCAAGAGGTGCGAGACCAGCCTGCAGCAACGGTGAATGTGTTGTCCGGTGCACCTGCCTCGGGATATTTGGGTTCCTCGCATTCCAATATTTACTCACAAGCTTTGGCTGTGTTGAAGAATTTTGGAGACAGATTGACTTGAGGTCTCTCAGTTCTGCCATTTACCAGCTATGTGACCTTGAGCAATCCCTTAATTGCTCAGGGATAACGTTGGTATTCCCCTCTGAGGGCCATGGTGAGGATGAAATGAGATGTTGTACAGAACACCTTAGCACAGTGTCCAACACAAGGCTCAGTGCTCAAAACATTGGAGATGATGGTGGTGGTGATGATTTTGTTAACTTACTGCTTAAATTGTCTGACCTAAAACAGCATAACTATTCATTTTTCTTTTGAGTTGCTGCTGCTGCTGCTGCAGCCACAGGGGCTTAAATTACAGACCTGAGCTCTCCAAAAATATTCCCCTCTCTATTTTCTAATAGAGACTTTTTGAAACTTTGCCCTAGTTAAATTACAGTGTTGGTTCCATATCCACCTTCTGTTTTATAAGACACATAATTTTTCAAACAGAGAAAAAGAGAAAGAGATGATGTTAGGTACGTCTTTCTACATTTTCTTTTTATATTTAATGTAATGAATTTTCTGCCTGTTTTAAAGAAATAATGACACTGGCAGAGTGTACAAATTGTCATTTTGATGGATCCTCATAGCCTATGACAAGATTTGACAAAGAGTTTTCAAAAGTTGTTAAGTTTGTCAAAATTCTATTTGGCACTTTGTCAAGACATACCATCATCATGCATTGTATTATAAATGCAAGGACTTGTCAGACAAAAATCTGGTCAGGGATCATCATCTGTGCTCCTCAGGCTCCCTGCACCTCCTGCAACCTGAATAGCTGCAATTTTATATCCTGGAATTCCAGACAAGATTTCATTTGAAAAGAGGTTCCATAGCAACAGTGCTTGTGGTTTTGTACATGTATGTCTTCATGTAGGTTTAGATGAGAAATACAGTATTTCCAGACAAGAACAATTCTTTTTTTAAAATATATTTACTGATTATGCTATTACAGTTGTCCCATTTTCCCCCCTTTATTCCCCTCTGCCCTACACAACCCCTCCCACACACATTACCCCTCTTTAGTTCATGTCCATGGGTCATACATATAAGTTCTTTGGCTTCTACGTTTCCTGTACTATTCTTAACCTCCCCCTGTCTATCTTCTACCTACCATTTATGCTTCTTATTTCCTGTACCTTTTCACCCTCTCTCCCCACCCACCCCCCTGATGATAACCCTCCATGTGATCTACATTTCTGTGATTCTGTTCCTGTTCTAGTTGTTTGCTTAGCTTGTTTTTCTTTTAGGTTTGGTTGTTAATAGCTGTGAGTTTGTTGTCATTTTACTGTTCCTATTTTTTTATCTTCTTTTTGTAAGCTAAGTCCCTTTATTTCATATAATCAGGGCTTGGTGATGAGGAATTCCTTGAACTTGACCTTATCTGGGAAGCACTTTATCTGTCCTTCCATTCTAAATGATAGCTTTGCTGGATAGAGTAATCTTGGATGTAGTTCCTTGGCTTTCATGACTTGGTATACTCCTTCCCAGCCCCTTCTTCCCTGCAAGGTTTCTTTTGAGAAATCAGCTGACAGTCTTATGGGCACTCCTTTGTAGGTAACTGTCTCCTTTTCTCTTGCCACTTTTAAGATTCTCTCCTTATCTTTAACCTTGGCTAATGTAATTATGATGTGCCTTGGTGTGTTCCTCCTTGGGTCCAAGTTCTTTGGGACTCTCTGAGCTTCCTGGACTCCCTGGAAGTCTATTTCCTTTGCCAGAGTGGGGAAGTTCTCCTTCATCATTTTTTCAAATAAGTTTTCAATTTCTTGCTCTTCCTCTTGTCCTTCTGACGTCCCTATGATTTGGATGTTGGAACGTTTCAAGACATCCTGGAGGTTCCTCAGTCACTCCTCATTTCTTTGAATTCTTGTTTCTTCATTGTGTTCGGGTTGAATGTTTCTTTCTTCCTTCTGGTCCACACTGTTGATTTGAGTCTCAGTTTCCTTCCCATCACTGTTGGTTTCCTATACATTTTCCTTTATTTCACTTAGCATAGCCTTCATTGTTTTCATCTAATTTGTGCCCATATTCAACCAATTCTGTGAGCATCCTGATTACCAGTGTTTTAAACAGTGCATCTGTTAGGCTGGCTATCTCTTTGTCATTTAGTTGTATTTTTTCTGGAGCTTTGATCTGTTCTTTCCTTTGGGCCACTTTTTTTTTTTGTCTTGGTGCACCTGTTAGGTAGTAAGGGGCAGAGCCCTAGGTGTTCACCAGGGCAGGGCAACCCATGTTGTGGTGCTGATGTTGTGGTGCTGTATATGGGGAAGGGGTCTGAGAGGGAACAATGCAGCTTACTCTGCTCTCTGCTGGTTTTCAGTCACTTCCGCTGCTACCCACAATCAAATTGGGCCCTTCTGCTGCTGATTCCCAGGTGGATGGGCTTGTGTACATTCAAAGATCCTGTGGGGCTCTCCAGTGAACTCACCTGTGAGGCTGGGAGTTTCTCCTGCTGCCACCTCAACCCCCACAGGTGTTTTCAGTCAGAGGTTTGGGGCTTTATTTCCCTGTGCTGGAACCCTATTGGGTGGGTGATCTGTCTTGCTCCCCAGTTGTTCCTCCCAGTTTATCTGCATGTGAATGTGGAACTGCTCAGTCTGCAATCCACCACCTCGCCAGGTCTGCCAACCACTGCCTTGCCTGCTCCAGTCCTCCAGCTGCTGCCTTGCTGAGAGTCCTCTCTGCCTGGCTGCCCATCTCCACTCCTCCTACAGATCTGGGTGAGTGTTTCTTCTTTAACTCCTTGGTTGTCAGACTTCCATACAGTTTGATTTTCTGTCAGTTCTGGTTGTTTTTTGTTTTTAAATTTGTTGTTGTCCTTTTGGTTGTGCGAGGAGGCACTGTGTGTCTACCTATGCCTCCATCTTGGCCAGAAGTCTCAAGAACAATTCTAATTAGCTATTTGTAGTGAGTCATAAAGGTAATGCAGGAATGATGAGAAGTATAAGGAAAAAGGGAAGTAAATAAAACAGGATAAACAGACAGAGCACATTTGGGCAATGAAGTAAAATTTAAAACATTTTTTTTTGTTTGATATAAGTTGAACATATTTATGAGCTCTAAGGATAGCTCCTTGAAGATAGGAACTGGGTTTTGAACATCATTAAGAACTGGTATGGCGGAATTCAGGCATGGCTAGATCAAGAAGCTCAAAGACTGATGAGTTTACTAGTCTCTTTCTTTCCATCTCTAGGCTCTGCTTTCCTATGTTGACTTCATGCTCAGACAGGATTTTGCCAACTGCAGTGATGCCTGCTGCCTCCATGGTCCTCAGCTAGTGAACACAGTGGGAGGGGAGTAAGGAGCGGAAAAACATTCTTCCAATATTGTTAGGAACAGTTCCAGGCTTGACCCTCATTGGCCTGACTTGAGTCATGTTTTCATTTGTTAACCGATCACTGAGGTTAGGGGGATGAAGTACTCTCATTGGACGTTTCTGGGTGACATGTTCACTCTTAGAGCTAAGGTGGGAAGAAGGTAAATCCTATCTGACACTCAAAGAAGGGGTGTTAGTCCAAAGGAAAATCAAGGTTTTATTCTCAAGAGGCAAAATAATTGATATGTGTTTATTACACTTCTGAAGCTACCTGTGCTTTCTCTTCTGGTTTACCAACAAATTTCTAAAAAAGGAATATTGTAAAGAAGCTGTCAAAAACACCAGCTTTGGAATAAGATATTCTGTGTGAAAATTCTGTTTAGTCACTAACTCAGTCAGTCCTTTAACAAATGACTTAATCTTGCTCAGCTTCCATTTTCTCATTTCTGGAATGAAGATAACAATAGCATTCACTTTATTGGCTGCTGAGAGGATTAAATGGAATAAGGCTAAAGCAACACTCAGATGCTTGGATCTTGTAGGAATAAAATTAATGTTATATTTCACAGAACCTCTGCCAACTACCGTCTACTTAACCCATCCATCCAATTGAACTCCGCTCTCCATTACTTCTTAAAACAGAGAGACACCCACGACACGTTAATGGCATGTTGGACATCTGGACACTTCTGTTCTCACCCTTTGACCTGCTTATTCCAGTTATGCCTTTTATTATACTCATAATTACATAATTCAGAAGTACTAGACCAATGTCACGTAAGTGCTGGAACAGAGTCGTTTCTGCAAAACCTCTTTTGAATGTCTTGTGAATATTTTGAAAAGAATTGATAAAAGTGACTGCTTAAAAGAAGTGTTACAAAAGTAGATGTGAGCAGATTAGTATAGTAGATTGAGGAAAACAGTAAAGCTCTAGAAGGATTCTGTCCCCAAAATGGTTCATGAGGGGTCTTTATTCTAGAAACCTGATACGGAACTCGAATCACTGACCTAGACTCAAACGGAAGGCTCTGGCTGCGTATCAACTGAATGGTGACTGCTTACACAATTATGTGTTCTAAATTCAAATAATGCCCAAGGTATTTATGATTTTTTAATGATACTGTGCTCTCATTAATCTTTTCTTTTCTTTTTCTTTTTTGGCTGTAGAACAGGCTGTATGATTTTATTTATTATTTTTTTAACTTTTTTTATTGTTGTTCAATTTTTTTCAATTAACTAAACAATACCTAGTATTAAGTTCCCCCTAACCAGGCACCTCCCTGCAGAAGTTCACAAACTCATGTTTCACATTCTGTACGAAACTGTTTTTTATCCTTGAACCACCCTCTCCATCTGCCCACACTCTAGCTCTTTCAGAGTGAGGACAGGTCCTCTTCATCATTATAATCTCTATATTGACTAAACTTGTGCCTTGTATATAGTAGGTGTTCAGAAAATGTTTGCTGAATTTATTTCATAGTGTAGGGTGAAGAAAAATAGCCAGTAGCTTGAACGGCAGCCAGTTAGAACAAGGGTCTTAAAATATAGTATTAGGCTCCTGGAATTTTAGAGTTGGAAAGAACCTTAACCATCTTCTAGTGGTTATGACGACAAGGAAAATCAAGTGGGGGTGGTAGCAGTCTATCGACAGCTATTTCAGATGTCCTTTCATAGTTCCAAGACTACTGGCCGCCTCCCTGCTCTAAGGGACCAACATGTCCCCACTGTGCTAGGACCAAGAATGGGCCTTTACACAAACAAGGTTAAATAAAGCTTTGTATCATTTCAAATCTGGGACATACTGAACTGACAAGGGCTGAGCAACTATGAACCAAATAATAGCCTGGCACTTGCTGTGCAGGGAATTCTAGATAAAGAGAAAAGTATTCTGTAATACCTTGAGTTGTTTTTTTTCTGTCGGCACTCAGTGATCCCAGAGGAGATTTAAAATATTAATACCACCAGATTTTTGCGTGTGTGTGAAACTATCCCGCAAGGTCATCAGTTTAATGTAGAACACATGGGTTTGACCATTCTTCTGAAATCTATTTTTACTACCGCAAAATCTAAGAACAGTGGCTGTACATGGGCATCTCAGGGAGATGTTTGTTCTTTATATACTTGTAACTGAAATGATATCGAATAAATGAATGGGTCCAGTTCATGTTTGAGAGTGTCAAATTGGGAATCACAGACTTTCAGAACCACAGAGCTAGGCTTAGCTCGAGTTTTTCCAATTTAACACCCATGAGAAATACAATGTTTACTTTCTGTGAACAGGTTCCCACATCAGCACAGGAGGAAAAACTCCCTCCCCACACAGTAACCATCATTGATTGAACACGGTCAGCATCCTTCAGCAAAAGGAGCTGGCCCAGACCACTGGGAGCACATGGTGGCTGAGCAGTCCGGGTTCGTCACTCCGTGTAGCCGTGTGGAACCATGGGCATCCCAGGGAGAGGGTGTTTCAAGGAACCTATTAGAGGATTTGGGCTTTGGTTGGGTAATCTTGGGGAGGGTCTGATGAAGCAAAGGCCCATTCTAGGTTGGATGTTGTCAGAAGGCAGGGATAGTCCTAGGATCCGGCACCTCAACAAATCTTAGCACCAGAGAGAGAGGACTAAAGTAGGGATAGAGCTGGTAGCAGTCACTCGTTCTATCAGAGGGAGGGGGATGTTTGGTATTTTGTGGGCTGTACCATGACCTCATTTTGTCTCACTTTATCATGGTCTCAGAGTGGCCTTGTCTGATGTCAGTGTCCTGTGAGATTATTTGTGTTCAGTATGAGAACAACATGAGCCTTCCTGCTTTCTCAGCACTATGTACTAAGTGCTTTGCACACGTTATTTCACTTAATCCTTACAATTCTATTAGGCAGATATCATGAGTCCCATTTTGCAAATGAGGAAATAGAAATGT
Organism: Macrotus californicus; assembly: GCA_007922815.1. Classification (NCBI taxonomy): domain Eukaryota; kingdom Metazoa; phylum Chordata; class Mammalia; order Chiroptera; family Phyllostomidae; genus Macrotus; species Macrotus californicus. Next base: position 49,377 of record VMDR010003044.1, on the reverse strand, counting down.
GAAGAAAATAATGTTAGCAGCAAGTAAGTAGCAGCCAGAGTCAGGACTGATACGAGGCTGACTCCAAAGCTCACACACTAGGAACATGTCACCTGTGTGATTCTCGGGTGCCTTAAAAATGAGGAAAGGACAGAGAACACATGCGTGTGTGGGGGAAAGCAAGCTAGACTACAGAATCTTGGTATGTGGCTTTCTGTTTCCCTGCCTTGACTCTCTCTGAGACCTTAGATGAGCCACCTAACGTCCCTGTCCTCCCAGATTCTTGACCCCTCTCCCCCAGCTCTTCTGCTTCAACAGCATTCACCTCCAACCCATTTGGCCACCTGTACTTGCCTCCTTGCATCTTGGGACTTGCCATCTCTCCAAATGAGTCACCTCTAGAAATTTAAATTCTGAGATTCCCATATTGGTCTACTCTTCCATTATCTTGTGTTCATCAAACTCATCCTTTTCCTTTCGACTCCTCCCTACACTCCAAGCCTGTCTCCCCCTCCTGGCTTCATTTTATTTTCTGCCCTTTCTACCTTGGGCTATTTGGCTCATCAATTAATTCGCCAGATCCTGAAACACTCTCACCTCTTTGACCTTCTGATGGTTCTCTCCCCTGCCTTCATGATGATTTTGAGCTTTTACTGTGTGTCAGATGTTGTTCTCAGCTCTTTTCAAAACTTAACCCATTTAATCATCACAACAATCCTATGAGCTAAGTACTATTTTACCCTCATTTGGCAAATAAGAAAGCTGAGGAACACCTGAAATAACTTGGCTAAGGTCAAACAGCCCGCAGGTGGCAGAGTCATAATTTGAACCTAGGCTGTGTTGCTCCAGAGTTCAGGCTGGTGGTCCTTCTATCCCTCAGTACGCTACCTTGACTACTGTGCTCAGCTATGACCATGCATGGCAGCTATACTTTAACTTTTTAAAACCCCTTTATAAATATATATATATTATTTAAGTAAATATTCCAAAATCTTGTAAGAACTTTAGTGGTTTACAGATTCCCTTGAAGTTGTTTTTTTTTTCAGAACTACTCATTTTTATACCCAGTATAGTAGCTCATATGAGGCGCTTAGTAAATATTTGTTGAATTGAACTACATGTGCTAAATATCAATTTAACGATCTTAAATGCAGAAACAGTTAGATTAATATGTTCATTCTGAAACAGGACTTTAAGTGGTTAATGTTTAGACAGTTGCTTCTTTAAAGTCTTTTCTTCAGTACCTTGGCCTCAGTAGAGACAAATCTCATTCTCAATTCAACAAGGTTTCAGAATTTTTTAAAAGAAGTATTAATGGAACCCAAAGTGAAAAAACAAAAGCAAATCTCTCAAAATCAACTAAAAGGCATAACACTGAATGCGTGCATAGTTTGCATGAAAGGTGCTTAACCTTTCCCCTAATTCAACACAACTATTGATGACAGAGGCTCCCAAACACGCTGACTCCCGTGGGAGTTGGCTGAGGGCTGCTGAGTACCTGAAGGTCGCAGCAGACTGTCTGGGGAGATCTACAGTTCAGAAAAAGCTCTCCAGGGGATTCTGGTAGGGCCACCTCTCTCTGTATTCCCATTTGTACCCGAAGGCCTGCTCAACCATTGACTTGGTTTGGCTTATTGGGCACCAGACCTCCTGTTCCTCTGTTTATTTGGTTCGGAGAACAGGGTTCAGGGTTTGTGTGGGTTAGAATCTTGGTCCTGCCACTTAACCTCTGTCTCAGTTTCACTGCTACCACCTGCTGCCAAGAGCCATCTCTTCCTTTCTGTCTGCCTACAGAATGTGAATCTGTTCAGAAATTGGCCAGGCATTCCTGACCTCCAGTGGCAGTTCCATATACTATCCCAGCCCCAGGGTATGAATCATGATTGGTCAAAACAGTCATAGAAATCTCTTTCGTTTTGGCCACGCATTAATCTAAAGGTGGACTGTGACCTAGTTACGGCCAGAGAGATGTCAGGGCAAGTCAGCTGACAGTGAGGTGAGGCCAACATCCATCCTTGAGAGGAAAAAAATGTTCTTTCCTCTTCCTGTCTGGGTGCTGACATGATCCTAGAGGTGAAGCCACTATCCTGTGGCTTGGAAAGGAGAGTGAATATGCGGAGAAGGGTGGAGTAAAACACAGAAAGAGATTAGTAATTTAATCGTGTTATAGAGCCTGGGCACCAGCTCTGGACTTTGGACTTCTTGAATAAGAATAGTGGGAAAAACAAACAATTCATTTGTCAAGCCCCAGTAGATTTTGTTACTTTCGGAATGAATTCTTGTGTGATATACTCAGTTATAACTTATTAAGCAAGGATAAAAATAGCATCAAAGGAAGAAATAAAATGATCTCTGTCCATAACATGGTCATATATGTAGAAAGCCATAAACATTCCATGCAAAAAACTGTTAGAACTAATAAACAAATTCAGCAGTTTCAGGACACCAAGTCAATGAACAAAAATTAGTTGTACTTTTTTACATTAACAATGAACAATCTGAAAGACACATTAAGAAAACAATTTTATTTACAATAGCCGAAACAATCTTGAGAAAGAACAAAGTTGGAAGTCAGACACTTCCTAATTTAAAAACTTACTACAGAGCTTAGTGATCAAAACAGTGTAGGACTCACATAGAACAAAGATAGAGACCCATGGAATACAGTAGCGAGCCAAAAAGTAAATTCTCACATATATGGCCAAATGATTTTTGACAAAGATGCCAAGTTCATTTAATAGAGAAAAAAATGGACTTTTCAGCAAATGGCGCTAGAAAAACTGGATATCCAAACGCAAAAGAATGAAGCGTACCCTTGCCTGTCACTGTCAGCAAAAGTTAACTTGAAATGGATCAAAGACCTAAACATACGAGCTAAAACAAAACAACTCCTAGAAGAAAGCAGGAGAAGAGCTTCATGACGTTGGATTTGTCATCAAGTCCTTAGATATGCCACCAAAAGCAGAGGCAACAAAAGAAGAAAAGGAAGAAAGGTGGAGATGGCTGGGGTGGGGGGG
>VMDR010003044.1:0-46281 GCA_007922815.1 Macrotus californicus | reverse complement strand
AATGACTGTTATTTAAAAAATAATAATAATAATGGCAAAGATGTAGAGAAACTTCAACCCCCGCGCACCATGGGTGGGAAAGTAAAATTGTGCAGCCACTGTGGAAGTCAGTAGGGTGGTTCCTCAGAAAATTAAACAGAATTACCATATGAGCCAGCAATTCCACCTCTGAGTATGGTACATATCCAAAAGAATTGAAAAAAGGAACTCAAAAAGATATTTTTACACCAATGTTCATAGCAGCATTATTCACACTAGCTAAAGGTGGAAGTAACCTACACACCCACAGACAGACGGATGGATAAACAAAATGTGCTATGTGCACACAGTGCAATGTTACTACTCATCCCTAAAAAAGAAGGAAATTCTGATGTGTGCTGCAATGTGGATGGACCTTGAAAACCTGCTGAGTGAAATAAGCCGGACACAAAACGGACAAAAGTTGTATCATTCCACTTATATAGGGTACTGAGAATAGTAGATCTACAGACTAAAGTAGAACAGTGGCTCCCAGGGGCTGGGAGGAGAAATGGGCATGATTTAACGGGGATGGAGTTTCAGTTGGGGAAGATGAAGTTCTCAAATGGGCAGTGGTGACGCTGGCACGGCAATGTGACCGTACTTAATGCTACTGAGCTGTGCACTTGAAATGGTTAACATGGTAGACTTTATGTTACGAATATATTTTTAAAGATTTTATTTATTTATTTTTAGAGACAGGGGAAGGGAAGAAAGAGAGAGAGAGAAACATCAATGTGTGGTTGCCTCTCATGGGCCTCCTGCACCAGGGACCAGGCCTGTAACCCAGGCATGTGCCCTGCCTGGGAATTGAACTGGCAACCCTTTGGTTTGCAGGCTGGTGCTCAATCCACTGAGCCACACAAGCCAGGGCATATGTTATGTATATTTTACCACAATTTAAAAAACAGTACCAATCCCTCAGGGAAGTTATGAGCATTAAATAAGGTAACTCCTATAAAGTGCTAGGCATAATGCTTAACATGCAGATCCCATGTTGGTGTTGTTATTAATAATGTTGTTAGAGTCCTTGTAACTTGTTGCTAAATGTCCTGTCCTTTCCGGTGTTGAGGACTGAAGTCCTGGCACTCCTAGGCTAAGCCTCTTTTTGTCCCTGGGTCAATGGTAACAAGCTTTGCTGGAAAGAGTCTTCCACTCCCAGAGAAGTTATCCTCATGGCACACATCAGAGCCCCAGACCACAGCAGACACCTCTCCCCAGCCTGAGGAGGACTGATTCTGGCCTTGAGTCAATCAGGGGGTACTTTGTTTTTGACCACCTTCTATGTCGGGTTACAGCAGAAAATAATACAGACTCTCTGCCCTCCAGGAATTTAGTTTCTAGTTGAGAAAGAGAGGCAATAATCATGTGACTGAAAAAGAAGATGATTTCCGGTGATGAGAACAAAATAGTACAGTCTGACAAAGAGTGAGTGGAAAGGTTGTTTTGAAGTAGAGTGGACTGGGGAGACCCCTTTAAGATACCCAAGCTAAGACCGGATTGATGAGAAGGAGTATGTACAGATCAGATGAATGATTGTTCCAGGCAGAGAGAACAGCAAGCACAAAGTTCCAAGGTGCAAAAGAGCATGGCGTGTTTGAGGGGTGGCAGGAAGGAGGGTGCAGGTGTGAGGGTGGACGTGGCCAGACGTGAGGTTGGAGATCCCTGTAGGACGTGATTAAGATTCTGTTTCTTGACCTTCGAGCAGCGTTAAGCCACTGGCGGTGTCCAGGAAGAGGAGTTATGCAGCCTGATCTTTGCTCCGGGTGCTGTGTGCAGGATGGATGGTGTATGGCTAACCGTGGCGGCAGGAGAACTGGTCGGGAGGCTGTTGCACAAATCAGGCCAGATATTGTGGCTTCAGCTTAGGTGGGTACAGGTGGAGGTGGTGAGACGCAGAGTTGTGGTTATATTTTGGAGGTCCAATTGGCAATATCCCCTGCTGGCCTGAATGCAAGCTTTCAGAGAGAGGCAAAATCAGAAGAACCGACTCCTAGGCATTTGTTGTGAGCAAAGGAGAGTGTGACGGTGCAATTTATTGAAAAGGAGATTTAGTGAGAAGGCAGGTAGGGGCTAGTGGGGGAGTGACAGAAAGGTAATGGATTTGTAAAATTTGGGATGCCGGTTGGAGTTCCAAGTTGATATATGATTCCAGGGTTTTGAGAGTGGGGTGAAAATTGAGAATTGTAAACAGAGGGATGATATTGAAGTCTAGAGATAAGAGGGAGAGTAGACAAGGGAGAGGGCCAAAGGCAGAGTTTCGGGCCACCTAAAATACAGAGGACTTGCCAAGGGGAGATGCAAAATAAAGAGACTGAGAAAGAATAGCCCTTGAGTTAGGAGAACATCCAGGTGGCTCTGATCTTCCAAGGAGCTCTGAGAAGGCTTTTGAGAATGAGGGAGTGGCCAACTGGTATAAATGTTGCTGAGAGGCTGAGTAAGAGGGAAATAGAAAAGGGATCACTGGCTTTGGCTAGATGTGGACTAAAGGCGACCTTGACAGTGGAGGAGTGGTAGCAACCACAGCCCAGCCAGACTGAACTGAGTAAAGAAGAAGAGGAAGTGAGGACACCAAATATGGACGGGTCTGTATAGGAAGCTTACCGAGAAGGGCTTTGTGCTTGACTGAATGGGGGTAAAGAGTAGAGAGGTACTAAAATGACTCCCATAGCTATGGCCTGCAACTGGGTGGGCGGAGGTGCCGGTCACAGAAGGGGGATTGTTGGCTCAGGATGTTGGGAGGGCATGGGTGCTGCCCTTTAGCTCCACGTCTGCCCAGGGCTGTGTGGAATTGGCATGAACTGAAGAGCCCCTTCCTTGTGGGTGGGCTAACGCACTTGGTCATTAATTAACAAAATTTAATTTCATGAGAAACCCATGTAAACGCCCAATAGTTTATACACAGGTTTTAAATTGGATATGAGTCTTTAACATCTAAAAAAACCAAACCAAACCAGAAAACAACCACCAACGTTAGCTCTCAAATCTGCTGTGCTGCACCACTTATGGCTTCTTGAGAAGCCATTTCTTATTTATTAACAAACACTCTCTACTGCCAGAAGCTTTCTTTTAATTGTATATACAAAAAGCAATTAGCACATGCTGCTTTCAATTATTCAAATTAATTAACCTCAATTTATGTACTCAGTTGTGGGAATTATTCCAGGATTGCTTACTAATCCAGATAAGTTCTTAAAGATAGTTAAGTGATGAAATAAAAGTTGATTTTTAAAGTTCAGCCACAGAAAAGAAAAGTTAGCTGCTATGATAATTTTTAATTTGAAAAATACCCATGAAGAACACCGTTCCCTGAAAATTTTGAGATCACTCTGACAATTCCAAGGAGATGAATACGAATTTATTTTGTTTAAAATGCTAGGAAACAATTTCAAAATAATCATCAGTGGTTCCCCTGTAATAATGTTACAAAATGTAAATAAGATTTTAAGAAATTATCAGCATCCCTGGAAAGAAAAAAATTAGACCTTGCTGGTGATCGGCTGCAAATTTCTGTAACATTCTGGTTCTCGGCGCTCCTTCTTTTCATTAAATTGTGATCGAAGCGCTCCTTTCAGGACATCGATTTTAAAGAAGGAATAAAGCAAATGCGAGAGAAAAGGTGGGCATGTATTTTCTGAAGACTGAAGGGGAACACTCTTATCACTGCTGGAGATCATCTTCTGAGAAACCCAGGGCTGTACCCTAATGTGCATTTGTGATTTCTCTGTCTCCTCCTTCATTTTCATCATGTACCTTCCCTGCTCAAAACCTTGTTTAAAAAGCTGTATTTTTTTTAAACAAGCTTTGAAGTTCATAAAGAACAAAAATATACACTGAGAAATATCCTCCCCTGGGTCCCCAGCCACTTAATTCCCCTTTCCAGATTCAATGCTTCCAGTTGGTGGTGTACCCATCCCAGCAGAGATTTTATACATTCACACACAATTACAAATACACGTGTGTTCATTTATCAATTCTCTTTAAAAATAACTTTATATTTTGAACTAGTTTATGAATCATAAGAAGCTATAAAAACATTACAGAGAGTTTCTGTTTACATTTTATACACCTTCCCCCAAAACATAAGCACAAGCATAGCACATGCTCAAAACCAAAGAAAATGGCGTTAGGATAATTGGTGTACTACCCACTCAGGCACAGACTGTATTCCATCTATTCATTTTTAGCCATCCTATTTTCATATAGTAGCATATTATGATAGCATTCTGTAGTATATTGTATTAGAATAACAGCACGTTATACTTCTGTTCAGCCTCGTGGTTTTTTGTACTTAATATAACTTAGAAATGGTCTCATATTAATAAAGTTCTTTTTCTTTTTCTTTTTTTTAAAAAAGGCTGTAGCGTACCTGCATGGGAAATCAATTTAACCAGAGTTTTATGGCTAGGCTTTCAGGTGGTTCTCAATCTTTTGTAATCACCTGATGAATGAATAGTTTTCTATCATGAATAGTTTTCTATGATGAATAGTTTTTTACATAAGTTGTTTTACACGTTTGAGTATATCTATACAAAGAATCGTCAGGGGTAAGATGATGGGGTCAAAGGCCATGTGGATTTGTAATTTTGATATTGCCAGATTAACCTCCAGAAAGATTTACCAATTTATATTCTCCCCAGTTTTGTGTGAGGAAATTCTTATTTCCTCAAACCCTCACTAACATAGTTTACTAATCTGAGAGAGGGAAATGTGTATCTCAGGGGGATATAATTTTATATTTTTTCTTGTTGCAAACATGGCTGAGCAGATTTCCATAGATTTAATGGCCATTTGCCTTTTCTTTTTGATAGTATCTTATGTGTTCTTCTACTGGGTCACGAGACTGTGCTTATTGATCTGAGGAAATGTTTATATTTAGGGAAATTAGCTTTCACTCTAAAGTTTCCCATTAACTTGTTGCTTGTTTTTTAAAAAAATGTAATTTAGCCCTGGCTGGTGTGGCTCGGTGGATTGAACACCAGCCTGTGAACTGAAAAGTTGTGGGTTCGATTCCCAGTCAGGGCACATGCCTGGGTTGCGGGCCAGGCCCCCGGTCGAGGCGCATGTGAGAGGCAACCGACTGATGTTTCTCTCCTTCTCTGTCTCCCTGCCTTCACCTCTCTCTAAAAATAAATAAATAACATCTTTAAAAATTAAGAAAATGAAAGTTATTACCCTTTCCTTGGCTTCTGGAGATTGTTTTGTACTTAGCAAATACCACTGATCATTACTAACCAAATGTTCGCAGACTTGAGACTTAGCATCTCTGAGAACCGGCCAAGAAAGGTCACGTATTCGTGCCCCCGGATTGGATGGGTGAGGCCACGGCACCAACAGGCCAGGTACAAGGGCCTGAACCAGACGTTGTGGCGGAGGTTTCTGAGTGGTTGCTCTTTGTGTGTTGCAGATCCCTTCTTACATGGGCTCAAGCTTCACTGAGAGGATTTTCAGCAACCAACAGATGTTCTAAGACAGACAGAGAGAGAGAGAGAGAGAGAGAGAGAGAGAGAGAGAGAGAGAGACCGAGAGAGTGACAGGAGAGACAGAAAGAGGTCTACAAGAGGGGATTATTATAATGGTGGCAAGTGAAAAGGTGGATGAAGACATGGGAGGTGGAACCAGAGACAGTGAAGAGGTGATGAGGTCAACGGATTGGGGGCGGGGGGGACAGAATGTTGCTGTACTTGGTACTTAGGAAAATGAGTTGGAAACGCAGGAAGCAGTCATCAGGGAAAGGGTGGAGCGCTTAAGACTGAGAGGGTGGGGGTTGTGGCAGAGACTGCTGTGTTTCCAGGAAACCCATTTCCTTCACCTCCTGGGAACATAGCTGTACTAAATTTCCCCCCTGCCTTTTGCTTGGGGCCTTGTGACTGAGTTTTGGCCCAGGGAACATGGACAGAAGAGGACTGTGAAATTGAGAGGCACAGGGATCAGGGGACTCCCTCAGGAGGGGAGTGGTGCAAGTCTCTTCCCCATCCCTTCCTAAAGAGATGCACATAGAGAAAAGCTTCATCCACCCAAACTGTTCATTGCCGTTATCTCTGGGCTGTGTATAGAGTTGGTGCTGGAAAGAACTTAATTTTCTACTTCTGTACATTTCCAAAATGTCTACATTTTTTGCAGAAATACTTAATACTTTGATGTTGATGAGGTAAAACACAGTTTAAAAAGTAAAAGGAAAGTAAATTTATAGAGACTGGAAGTAGAATGGGATTGCCAGGGGCTGGGAGGGCGAAGCGGGGAGCTGTGACCTAATGGGTAGAGAGTTTTGGGGGAGGAAAAAGTTCTGGAGATTGGGTGGGCAGCAGTGTGAATGCACTTAGCTCTGCTGACCTGGACACTTAAAAAATGGTCAATGTGGTAAATTTTATGTTATGTGTACTTTACCACACTTTCGGAAAAAGGTACTGCAAAGGATTTTTTTTGACATTTTGAGAGGCAGAATTTAATACATCGTTGGAATGAAGATAAAATCCAGATAAGAAGCCTTCCAAATATTTAATGACCATGTATGGTAAGGCCCTGAGAAACGATCATCTGATAATTTTAAACCTTATACTTCCCAGTGAAAGAAAACGAGAGCCGGTGGAAATAACCACGGTCGTTTTTCATGAAAATGCCTTTTGATGTTGGTCACAGCCTTAGGATATGAAAGGAAAATGTCTAGAATTTGTTTCTTAACATTGTTCTCCATCAAAGTCCTGAAATAATTAAGTCAGATAAGCTCTGATGTGCAAAACTTCATATAAGTTTATTGTTATGGATACCCTACCAAATAGGTTTCTGATCAAAGATTACATTATCAGGGATAAAGAAGACTAAAGGCCATTTGATAATAAAGAAGTCAATTAATTGAGAGGACATAGTAATCTTAGATGTTTTTAAGGGTCGTGTGCTTATCCCCAATATTCTAATTGGGAGCCACCAGCAAAGCAACCTGGTTGGAGTAGGGGTAGAAGCCATTCTTGCAAAGCAGGAGACCTAAGTAGAAAGCATAGTAAATGCCATTACAAAAATGTTTGGTTTGACCAGTCCAAGGACACAAACAGAGAGGTGCTACAGAGTACTGGACATTCGGATGTTCTGGGGAGTCCAGGTGATACCTTAAACAAATCTGTACCACACCCTTTTCTTCCTGCTCTCAAGGCTCTTAATTGTTAGCTTTTGTGGGAGAAATGAAGACATTTGTGAAGCTGTCAATTTCAACTCTAAAATTGGCTTATTTCTTTCTTTATTCGAGACCAGCCAAATTATTTTGTTACAGCATTATGGCTACTAAAGGATGCAGAGCATTTAATAAAGCTAACAGGTTTTTAAATATATATGTTTGTTTATTTATTTGCACAAAAGACAGGATGCTTTTTACTACTCAAGGAAAGTGACCTTTGGCAAAGTAGAGAGTTCTTTGACGATTGATTAATTCACTTTTCCCTTCCTCTAGACCTACAGCTTCTAGGTCCGGTTTGCGTGACACAATGGAAGGGACTACATGAGCATAATACGTTTTTCTTGGGCTCTATTTTCAGAGGTATCTGATAAATAGCACAGTTTATTTCTATGTTAATTCCTGTGCCTTTATCATGATTTCACATGCATTATTTCTTGGTGATTTAATGCAATAGGTGTTCTCTCGCTCCAGATTTGAGGAGGTCTCCGTAGTGCTTACCCTGTGGGGACTTGGTGGAGGGAGTGCCAGGCTGCAGTCAATGTGACCACAGTCTCATAGGTGAGGTGACCTTGTACACATACACAGAGGGTATGATAAGGAACCCATCTACATCACCATTATGGAATTCTAGTTTGCAGGCATGATTTGGAACCACATTTCATATTTACTTGAAGGCTTACTGGCTCTCCTGGGGAAAAAAAAAAAAAAAAAAGAAGACATTTGGAACTAAGGGATGGGCATGGAAACATTTGCTTTCCTCTACAAATACTTTCTGACTCTTTTTGTTATAAATAACCCTCCTTGTTCCAAAATAGACTTACTATTTTGCCCTTGAAGAGTTTGTCTGAAAAACTTGATTTGCTGAAGCAAACATTTTGTTTAGAAAAAAAAAAAAAAATTGTCTAGAGAATTGTCCCAGCTAGGGTAATTTTCATCCTCTGTAAATGATAATAAATTTTCAGCAAAACCTCTTTTTTTACCACTCAGTAACCTGCTGTCTTTGCATTATCACATGATTGCTTCAGGCTTGGATATAGCTTATCTCCTAACTGAGGGGCAAAGGTGGAGTTTATTCTCTTTGCCTGTCCTTCAGGGCTGAGCACATCCGTCTGCAGATAATACGTGTGCAACAAGCATTTGCTAAGTGAATGCATAAAGTGATGAATTAATGATTAGTAAAAGCTTAATGGTTCTGAGGTGGCCTGAAAGCCTTCTTTTCAATGTATTGTGGACTATGTTATGATTTGTTTTACAATAGAGCAATCTGTAAGTGGGCATTTCATACTTAGGCATGTTTGCATTTTGAAACTATTGATGACCGAAAAAGTCAGGAGAGACATCTAGGACTAGGGAGAGATGACTTCCAAAGTTGAAAGTGTGACCATGTAAAGAGTCTTTGGGAACAAGGGTGGAAAGAAAGAAAAGGAAGCTTTTTAGAGAAGCCGGTGATCATTAGGCACAACACTTAGACAAGAGTAAAGGGGTAAATAGGGTTCTGAGGCCCAGTTTCTGATGGGTATGCGTGTGGGGGGGAGGGGGCTGATTCCCACACAGTACCAAGTAATTCTTCAGACACCAACTGAGTGTTCCACAGTTCAGCTCACTTCTGATGCTGCCTTCCTGGAAATAGCATCAGATCCCGTAGGTTAATCACTCAGTCCTACAAGAGTGCTCCACCCCCAACTTCAGGGGCCAGTGATCACCTGCACTTCTAACTGACCAGCTATAGACTAGAGGTTCCAGCGACCCCGTCCTTGGATTTCAGACACCAGCTGTAAGTCCAAGTTGTTACCTTTACTTCTAACTGATTGGCAATAAGCCGGAGGTTTCCACAACCCCCGCCTTGTGTTTGATTAATTTGCTAGAGTGGCTCACAGAACTCAGAGAAACCATTGACTTGCTAGATCACTGGTTTACTATAAAAGGATATAACTCAGGAACGGCCAGATGGAAGAGACGCATATGCAGTAGTCGGCCCTTATCCACAAGGAATGTGCTCCAAGACCCCCGGTGGATGCCTGGAACCACAGATAGCAATGAACCCTATATACACTATGTTTTTCCTACACGTACATACGCAATATAAAGTTTAATTTATAAATTAGGCACACTAGGAGATTAACAATAACAATGAATGATAAAATAGAACAACTTATGACAACAATATATGACAATATAAGTTATGTGAATGCGGTCTTTCTCTCTCAAAATATCCTACTGTACTGTACTCACACTTCTTGTGATGATGTGAGAGGATCCAGTGCCCACGTGACAAGATCGACTGATAAATAACTACGGTTTTTATGAGTAACAATATGTTGGCCACTGACAATCCAACTTTTCAGGAGGGAACTAAAGCAGTAAAAAATTTAGCTTAATTCATGGGTCTTTTTATTAAAGGAAGTGAGACGAAGCATTTTATATATGAAACATGTGAGATGGTGGATAGGCCTTTAGATTCTCAGTTTCCATCCATCCCTGTAAAAGTAATTTTAAGGCTTTTTTCTCCTTGGACTATAATGTTTCCTCCTCCGAATTTCAATATGAGTTGTTTATTTATTCCTCACCATTTCTTCTTTACTTTCTGGGTAGATGAGTGCCTGCAGATGTCCACGTTTCCTGGAGGCTGGGTACTCACAGGATAATTAGAAGCGCTTGCATCTTGAGAGAAAACCCAACTCCTTTAATTGAGAAATTAAACTAAGGGACTTTTTATCTCATTTGCCTGATGCGATGGTCCCTGAAATTGGCTGATGAGCAAAATGCCCTGGGAAGTTTTTCACATATTTTCCACTGTTGATTAATTCATTTCACTGACAAAAGTAATATGTGCTTGGGGCTAAAATGATTCAAAAAGTGTAGAAGGATTGAAAAGTTGAAAGCAAATGCCCTCTTGATGCCAAGTGAAAGAAGTCAGACAGGGAAAGAAACACCACATGATTTTACTTACACAGGGGTGGGCAAAACTAGGTTTACACTTGTGAGTACACGAAATACAGAGTTTATTCTTGTATTATTATTTATTGTATTATTTATTCATTATTTATCTTGTTGTTATTCTGTATATAAGAATATATACGGGACTTACAAATAAGGACTTATGATTTATCTTTTAGGTAATGATGGCTGGTAATCTAAATCTACTTTTGCCCACCCATATAGGAGGAATCTAAAGAACAAAATAAACAAACATAATAGAAACAGACTCATAAATACAGAGGATGGACTGGCAGTCGTCAGAGGGAAGGGGGATTGGGGGCCTGGGTGAAAAAGGTGAAGGGATTAGAAGTACAAATTGGTAGTCATGAGGCAGAATAGTAAGAAGCCAGGAAAATTTCTCGGCAAGTAGAACGGGGAAACTGAGACAAATGGCTGATTCCACTTGGCCTCGCCCAGCACCCCAACTCACTGCCTCCGTCTCTCTCGAACAAACGACCCCCTTAAACGTTAGCCCTCATGAGCACAGAGACGAGTTTTGGTCAAACTAGAGAGAACATCTAGGCCTCAATTGTGTTTCAGCTCCAGGCCCAGAAAAGTAGCAAAACAGATGAAGTGACACCGTGGCTGGCTTCGGGACCAGATGCAATGACCGATGACCCCCTGCCTTAGCGCCTATCAGTAGAGACCATGACTCTGACCCTATATGCTCATTTTGATGAATCAGCATATTAAAAAGCATACCTGGAAAGCTGATGAATATCGTATTGAGATCCTTCCCTGAAACATCCCCTAAAATTCCTGCTTTAGAAAACAGATAAAAAGTCTTAAGACAAAGAACCCGGTGAGCATTCTCTCTCTAGAGCACTCCCGCATCTTCTTTCTGCAGGTGTGCATCTTTGTTTTCTTTCTCCTAAGCTCTAAGGGTCCTCAAAAGACTTGCAACCAGGGGAGCAGAGGGCAGTGGCTGCTCATCCCGGTCTACTTCCCTGAACATGTCTCTGGTGGCCATTCTTTTGCCTCTGTAGCTTGCTTCCTGAGTCCATGATGCCCAGCTGGCTCACTTCTTCTGCCTCTGTGCCTTTCTTCCTATAAGGCCAAGGCAGCTCTCTGAGCAGCTTGCTTGAATCTTCCTTTTGAGTGTACTTTTGCTGTGTATGCTAAATAAACTTCCTCTTGTGCTGGAGTTCTTGGCTCTGAATACTTTCTTTGCTAAGCTCAAGAACTAAGGTCCAATATCACTGCTAATGGCTACAGAATGGTCACAGAGAGGTAGATTACAGCATAGGGAATATAGTCAATAATGTTGTAATAACTGTATATGGGGCCATGGGGGTACTCGAAACATTGGGGGAATCACTCTGTAAAGTGCATGACATTCTAACCACTGTGTTGTATATCTGAAACTAATACAGAATGATACTGCATGTAAACTATAATTGAAAACTAAAAACAAAACGAAACATAAAACCTAAGGAATAAAATGCAAAGGCCCTCTCCCGCCCTTTGTGCTTCCTAGAATAACCCCACGGTGTATTACCTTCCAAAAACTTTTTGTGCAGCATACAACCACATGCTCATTTGTATCACCCTCCCTGTCCCCAACAAATGTAATTGTTCTACATCTACCATTCTGTAACTTGCTTTTCCAGGCCTCTGTCTTTAGAACACCTTTTCATGCAACTCCACTTCAGTCTTTCAAATGCGTTACGTTTTCCATTACAATGATTCTGATTCACTGGATCAGGGGAGGCCTGGAAGTCAGGCTTTTCAAAGAAGCTCCTCTATTATCAGTATGTCTGATGTAGCTAGGCCATGGACTACCATTTAGAAACCACCGTTTTAGCTCATGTGGCAAAAGGTGTTTTAAGACATATCATCTCCATGTTTGGCTGAAACTTTTCCTCATTAGGCCTGGACCCTATGTTTTCCTTCCTGTTGCTTGACAAGAAGGAGAAATACAACATACAGCTACCCCCAAACAGATTTTTTTTTAAATGACAATAAAATTCTGCTATACACACACGGAAGAAAAGTTTCCTTGGCAACTAGTAGCAAGTATGGAAGATAATAGGTAGAATTTATCATAAAAATAAGGCGATGTTTCTACTGGGAAAGTGTCAGAGCAGTGAAACCATCTAAATGTGGCCCTTATAGGTCTGCATGTAGAGCAGAGAATGCACATCTGCTGTTCATAGATAAATAGGTGACAATGGCAAAGCAGTTAAAATGAAATACCTCTTTTTTAAAGCTAAAATTTTATCTCTCCTATGAAAACCCTCTTTACCTTGAACTTGAGTCCTGGTGAATTGCTTTAACTATTTTTCCCTGTCAAGAGATGAAGACTTTATTGTCAAAAATGCTATCCAAAGTTGTGTGGGTGGAGGTTTGAACAGCCATCTAGGAAACAGTGAAAAGTCCACAAACCTGCTGAGGAGCTCGTCTGCACTCCCCTTCCCCCCAGTATTAGTAGCTTGTCATCCGCCAGCAGGGAAAAGTGTTTTTCTGTTTTTCTGCAGGATGAGTCATGGCTGGTCAAGTTAAGACTTGCCAAGAACCCTAATGAAAGAAATATCTGTTAGAGTCCATTTTCTCCCTCAGTGAAGATGACAAATGATGTGGGGGAGGGGACTTGAGAATATTGGATCCATCAAATTCCTTAGCTTAGAGGAAGGCACCTACCCCCTCCAACCTGAACATCTCCCCAGCTTGTGATGAGAGGCAGAAATGATAAGCTTCCAGGCATGAAGATCAGGCTTTATTTATTAACCACGTTATATCTTCCAAACTGAAAAACAATCAAAACTCAAAAGATCTTTTAAGCATATTTTTTACTAAACACACACACACACACACACACACACACACACACACACACAAGAACAACTGGAATAGAAGCTGAAACACTCAAAGAACATTCTCAGAGATTCCATTTGGAATTTTTTCAGCCGTGAGACTTTCTCATTTTTGAAATTGCCACTTTAAAAAGTCAAATAGAGTGAGAATGCCTATTAGAACTATGAAAACTATGGAAGAATTGCATATCTGAGTTTGTGCTCCTAGATTGGCTCCTGAAGACACATCAACTAATTAATCTATTTATTCGTCACTATATCGGTTACAGTTCTTTGGTTACAGTTAAAAATGAAGTCAGATTAACTTAAGAAAAAAATGAGATAGATTGAAGAGGAATCGCAGTTTTACACAGAGGAGAAATTTGTCATAGATAAATATGGGCAAAGTCATTAAAATTAAATAAACTTTTTTTAAAGCTAAAATTATTCTCTTCTACCAAAATCATCTTCACCTTGAACTTGCTTGGGTCCTGGTGAATTTCCTTAACTATTTCAGTTAACAGCAGGCCTTAGAGAAAAGTAACCAGAAACGCGCTGGAGAGTCCATGAACAGACAGGCTCTTTTGGGCATTGCGATGAGATGACTCAGCTTCGGCTGCTTCCTACGCTGTGTTACACTGCTCAAGACGCAGATTCCTGGGAAAGGGCTGGACTGGTCCAGCTTGGATAACAGCTTACTCCTCAGCCACTTCTCCTTGGTGAGATGTCATGGCTTATAGCCCCATCAGGACCATGTTGAATGGGAGGTGAAGAGATACCCAAAAGAAAGTCAGATTCTTCGATAAACAGAAGGGGAAAGTAAGAGTGGGCAAGCCAAAACCAGAGGCATCACTTTTGTCACCTGCTATATTAATTAAGATGACTTCAGGGACAAGTAGCAATAACTAATAGGATTGTGAACAGTAGAGATTTCGTTGTCTCACTACCTGGCAAGACATCCAGAGGTTGGTGGTCCCAGAAGATACTCCCAAAATACTCATGATGAGTAGACACAGAGATTGGGGAAAGACCAGAGGCAGCCATAAACTGGGGAAGTGAGAACAGCTAGAAAGAGCAGTGGAAATAGAGCCAAACAGTAGCATTTATTTCTACTACTGGGGGAGATACTGACTCTATTAAAGCCAGAGAAGAGGTAAAAACTGATGCTCTCTGTGGGAGAGAGGAAAGGGGTAACAATACGATGTCTTTTCTGGCAGCGTAGGGTGGAGTCTCAGTCCACACAGGTGGAAGGTGCCTGCGTGCAGAAAAAGTGTATTCGGGTGCTTACACAGGTGCTGTGGGGCTGCGATGCCCATCTCAGTTTTCATGGAGCATGGCCACACTATGTGATACCCCAGTGGCCTAACTCTGGTGACACGGCAAGTGAAGAGAATTGCTGACTTTAAATGCCTTCAATTGACTTTTGCTGCCCTAGGTCTTCTCCTGTGAGGTGTGGTTCATTGTCAGCGATGTTGCTGAAGCACTTCCCAGCACCATTCCGAGGGGCGACCTGAGGGCCGAGTCCCCACTTCCAACTGCAGAACCTGAAAGAGTTTCTATGCACGTCCCTGGCAAGCTGTGGAGGATAAGAATTCCATTCTGGGCCAAAAGGTGGGAATTATTTCCAATTTACTGTGCAGGGAAATCTAGGTCATGGTCTCTCATGGCCAATGAGAGCTCGCTGGATGGCAAGAGAAGCTCAAATACCAGGTCTGTGAGCTTCAAGGGGACCGGGGACTCCAAAGCTGTAATTTCTTCCAATGATTTTTCTCTGCTTGGCTGCACATTTCAAAAGCAAGTGCTTGGGAGACTAAGGATGGAGGAAGTCAGACAATGCTGCCTGATCTTCCCTTCTCAAAATCCTGGGACCACTCTCTGATCTGGTGGTTGACTCCTTCAAGTTCTCTTTACCCCGACTCTATGACTCAGTGAGCGTTGGCTTAGCGTCCCTCAGAATAAGAAAAGCTCAGGTTGACTGAGTGCTTCCCAGGTGTTCGGCTAAGCGCTGCGAATGCAAAGTTCGGTAAAACCCTGCCTTGGTGGAATTTGTGTGTTTGTGGTGATGGTGTGTGTGTGTGTGTGGTGGGGGTGGGGGTGGAGGTGGAGGTAAACAAGACACTATGATACAATGCGGTCAAGAATGTGCCTAAAGTGTGCAGAGAGGGGGAATTATTTCTTCCCCGGAAGAGAGGTGAAGACTTGCCAAGGAGGCTAAGGGCTTCAGAGCAAGCCTTCCCAGAAGGTATCACTTTGGCATGTAGACTGCTTTAAGCTAAAGAACATCAAGGGCCAAAGACTCAGAAAGAGTGTATTACCTCTCCTTTAACATCCTGAAAGAGGGCCTGGCCCAGGAAGAAAAGGGTCACCAGAGATAACTACAAAGAGTATGGGTTGGGTGTGGTGGGTGAGGTCGGGGGCTGGAGGGTGAGGGGTGGGGGCAGGGCCTGGAGATCAAAGTCTTCTCTGTGTCCTTTTGTCCTGGAAGTGATTTACATATATTAGCTCATTGAATTCTCAGGGCAACCTTCTGATGTAGGTACTATTATTTTTCCTTTTTTACAAACAAGGGACCTGAGACAGAGAGAGTGATTCAGCAACTCGGTAGTCAGTGGTGAATTTGAATTTGTGCCCAGGCCGTCTGGCTCCAGAATCTGTGCAGTCTGTAGTTTAGATACAGGCCATGTCATAGGTTTAAAGAGGTTAGGGGCCTTTAGATTTTCCGGTTATAAATATCAGGAGTTGACACCATATCTGCCTGGCTCCAAAGTCCCAAGCCTTCGACTTTCTGCTGTTCAATCTGAAACGTAATAAGAGTGTTCATCAGGGTTATGACGAAGACATTTAGAAAACTAAATTTCTGCGGAATTAAACAGAGCACAGTAGAGTGACCTCTGGTTCCTGGTGGGGTTGGAAGCCATCAGTTATGGGGGAGACTGGAGAAACGCAAGGTGGGTGGATTGAAAGTCTGTAAGAAATTGGGATTCATAACGCAGCTTCAGGCTACAGTTTCTAGCTGGAGACACTGTATCTGAGATCACATTTTAAGATCTTCAAGCTAGGAGCCACCTCATCTAGTGAAGCATTTCCAAGCAGAAAACCATGTCGCTCGTTATCTCTCTGAGCCCTGACAGATCTTCCTCCTGAATTTGGAAGCCACGTCCTTCAGCAATCTCTTCACAGGAGTCCAGATTCCTTGTGCTTTAGCTAATGATTAAATGTCCCCTTTTCTACCTTCCAGTTTTCTCCTTCTTTTCCAAGCAATTTAATCGTGGCCATTTGTGTGTATTGTTTAGTTAGTCATGGCAACAAAGCCATTCGATAGGCCAATTAGCAACTAAATTTAGACGTGGCATGGACAGCCCAGCTACGTCAGCCGAATTTTTGAGATTCTCGCATAAAGGCTTGACTGATCTCCACTACTAGCCAGTACCCTTGGAAATGGTGCTATGGCTGAAGAGAAAGTTTCGTTAGCGTGTTGGAACACATTGCTTTGGCTTCCAAATACGTTTGCAAGGCAGTCGTGAGGGGTGAGAATGCAGCTCATTTGGTTCCACTTAAAGCGGTCTATGAAAAAACAATCCCGCCAGGAGAGGAATTCCTTGGGAGGAAAAGGACTCTTTGGGAGAAATGTAGATTTCAGAATTTCAGTATGAAGCTTCCTTTTATTTTCCTGTTTGGAGAAACAAGTATGGAGTTGTTAACATCCTATCTCTAAAAATTAAACTTACAACAGTCTGTTGCAATGGAGACTTCATATACATGCATCTAAATGGTCACTCCCAGGTTTCCTGAAGGTTTGATAGTGTTTTATAATTAAAAAAAAATTTATTGATTGATTTTAGAGAAAGAGGAAGGGAGGGAGAGAGGGGAAGCGGGGAGAGAGAGAGAGAGAAAAAAACATGAATTTGTTATTCCACTTATTTTTACATTCATTGGTTGATTCTTACATGTGCCCTGACCAGGGATCAAACCCACAACCTCAGCGTATGCGGAATGATGCTCTAACCCACAGGGATACCCGGCCAGGGCTATGTTTTATAATTTAAAATATGCGATCTTAAATTTGATTTAAATAAAAGGGCATTTGCAAGTTCAACGTTAAATTTGTAAATGAATATGTGACATTGAAAGAACTCTCTGCCTGTTTTTTCTGAGGCCATCAAGATGATTCAACCATGTTTCAAATCTTCCAAAATAATATGTAAAAAAACCCACATAAACAAAAAAGAATTTCAGGCACGTTACTTCCAGGTTACGCTTTAAATTTTAGCTTGACCTCTCAATTCATCAGGGCAAGCTTGTCCACTCTGCGCAGAATAACAGATGTTTTTTAGATCCTGAATGTTCAGCTACCCAAGGAAAATGCTCATGATTCCCTGAAGGAAATGAGGATATTTACTTAAAAGTTTGTTCAGAGCAAAGGAGCAACATTATTTATTTTACGTGTCTATTAAACGTTCATCATGGTGCTCATCAGGCAACCAGCAACAGGTTTGTCACCTGCCTGCTGGAAAACTGTTCTTAGTTTCTCCTCATTGTTGTAAATAACCATCGACTTCAGCAAAACCTTTTATGCTAGATCTCAGTTGGACCTATTCAGTCTGTAAGTTCAGGGGTGCACAAAGCAATGGACGAGCTTTGATCACGTCAAAGTACTGTGGAATAGACCCCCATTTAAAATGCAAGAACATCTGCCTGGCGGATGGGGCTCAGCTGGTTGGAGCGTGTCCTCCCAAAAAGTTGTGGGTTTGATCCCTGATTCTGGTGCACACCATCCCCAGTCCAAGGGCATGTGAGAGGCAACAAATCAATGCTTCTCTCTCACATCAATGCTTCTCTCTCTCCCTTGCTCTCTACTTTCCTCTCTCTCTAAAAGCAATGAAAAATTGTCCTCGGGTAAGGATAAAAAAAATGAAAAAGAATGCAATAACATCTCCATTTATATGAAATATCCAGAACAGGCAAACCCTTGGAGCCAGAAAGCAGATGATGGGTGGTTGCCAGGGACTGAGAATGAGGGTGGGGACTGGGGAGCGACTGCTCGAACGGGGGCAAGCCTCCTTCTTGGGGTGACGAAAAGGGTTTGGAACCAGGCGGTGGAGATGACTGCACTACATGGTGGACGCTGAATGCCCCGAGTCATACAGTTTAAAATTGTATGTTTATGTTGCATGAATGTTATGTCCACTTAAAAAATGTAATAACATCCACCTGTGAGGGGAAAGGAGGCTTCAGGAGGAGACTGAAGTCACACGCCTATGTTCAGCCTGCCCCTCTCCCTTTAAAAATGGCACACGAATTAGACATCAACCTAGACGAAATGGAGTGGAGACATTGTGCGAGCTTTAAAATGGGGTTTCGCCAGGTACTGGATGGCAGGGCCCTGGAGCACAGTTCCTGGGACCCCTTCTTGCTCTGAAGTTCTGGGAAATTTGCTTAGCACACTTGGCTCTTCACTGTTGGGGCTCCGCCTGTTCATTGGTTCTAAGCCCCAGTCTTGGCGCCCTGAGGTGGCCATGGCTGAAACACAAAGCTGAGACGCCTTAGGACCACGGCATGTTCCTATCCTCAGGGGTCACCTAAAATGTCACATCGCCATCCAAGCAGTGTCTGTACTTAGGTTTTAACCTCCACCTGTCACGTCTGCTGACTATCTATCTTCATTGTACTTACCCAAACTGTTGTTTGGGGGACTTTTCCCTTTTTTTTTTTTTTGTCTGTCTCCTTCTTTAGAGGGTCAGTGACATGGCAGCACAGGGGGACGCTCACACATATTCCTGGGCTCCTGCTTTGGCCCCAACACGGAGCCAGGTGCTAGGGAAACGACGATGAAGCCAAACCAGGCCCGATCTCTGTGTTAATGAACGGGTAGCCCAGTGGGACAGACAGGCGCTAAGCTGAGAACCGCACAGGAACCTAGAGCTGCAACCGTGACAACTGCTTTGAGGAAGGAGAGGCTGTGTAAGAGGGAAATTTTACCTCGTCAGGGAGCAGGGGCAAGGCTCCTCTGAAGGAGTAATACTTTGCAAAGTTTGAAAGCCAAGCAGGAATTAATCAGGCCAAGAGGAGAGAAAAGAGTGTTCCAGGCAGAGGGCAGCCAGTGCCAGGCGTGGTGGTGGGAGGCACATGACTTGAACTAGACACCGTCGAAGGGGAGGTAGATGGAGGTCCGACCAAGCAAGCCAAGGTTAGGACTTCTGTCTTCATCGAAAGAGGAAGGGGAAACTATGGAGGATCCTCAGGAAGATGGGGGTGGGGGTTGTGTGTGATCTGATCAGATTTACATCCTGATAAGGCACTCTTTTGTGCAGGGAGCGGAAAGGGAAGGGGAGCCGGCCTTGGTGCCTAACCAAGCTCTCCTCTATCCCTTCCTCTCTTAGTCCCTGCTGTGTGGATGGAGTGATGGGGTGGAACAAGCCTGACCAATCAAATTGCCCTGGCTCTGTCAGAAGGACTGTTGGGAATTCAGCAGGAACTGTCAGGAAAGAGCCATGAGCTTGCTCTTTGGCTTTGAAGCTGAGCACACAAGAGGAGCTGCTGTAGCTGTCTTACCACCTTGCTGTGGAGAGTTTGATGCCAGTGGGAGTCACCAGGTGGGACCCGAGAATGGGGCTGAGCTGAGAGATGGTATGAGGCCGAGTCCTGATGACTTTCAGTATCTTGTCAAAGCACAGCTGAGATTGTCCTGGCTTGTGTACATATCAGTTCTGTGAGCCAATGTTTTCTTGTTTTGCTTCTGCCAAATCTCACCCAAGAGTAAGAGGGCTGATGGGCAACACGGGAGCCTGGAAGCAGTCTCCATCTGGGCATGCCCATCTGCTGCATTAGGACAATGGAGGACAGGAATTCCTGTTTCAGCTACTCCTGCCAAGCAGAGGGACACCAGAGTGGGGGTGGGGGGACAGGAGGACAATGGCCTTCGGCCTGGGAAGATATAATTTTGGGTTCCTGGTAATCTCATAGTTAGAATAAGTTGTGTAAATTTATCCTTGCCTATACTAAAAAGTTACTGTGTAAGGTACGATTCTCTCGTGGTTTCCTAGTAAAGTTCCTCTTGGAGGCTTGGGTCTGCTCTTGGTCGATGTGAATGGGAAAGGGAGGGAACCAAGAACTGGAGAAGTCGGAATGCCCTGGAAGTTGTAGTGTGGAGAAGGGGGTGTGGGGCAGCCCCCGAGGCCAAGCTTCCGCTCCAGGGAGTACATCTGTGGCCAGGCACAGGGTAAAAACATGGCTATCCATCTCTCCTACCCATGACGAGGCTCCCTGCTAAGTACCGTCCAGCGCAGCCTCCCCAGGCAGCCACTCTGGGAGCCTCAGCAAACTCTACATTTTCAGAACCAAAGCTGCCTCTGAAATCTGATGATTGTTTGAGGACCCAAAGTTGGCACTTCTCATCCTCCCAAAGGAGGCAGAATATCCACAAAGGAGGATAAATCGGGGAGATACCACCACTCCAGTCTACCTTTCAGGCTGAAAGAGGCAGAACAGTGTCATTGAGAGAGCTGGGCAGGAAACGAGAGGCAGCGGATTCAAGTTCTTGCTCTGCTAACTAATCAAGCAATGGTGAGCAAGACCTCTTTGCTCTCTTCCTCGCTCTCGAGAGCCTTGGATTTGATGTTCTTCCATCAGACGCTACCCATGTTATAGTGGATAACTGTCTTTTTAAGTTACTCGGAAAGTGAGCCCTCTCTCAAGGTCTGGGAAAATCACCTCCTGTTTAAGGGGACTCCTACCCGTCTCTCAACTGAAGTGGGGACAGCTTCTTTCTCTCTCTGAGCCTGCACAGCATTTGACCTTGGATCTTCCCTCCTCGGATTTTGAATCTAGACAGAGTGGCACGTAGGAAAGTGAGGGTGGAGTTGGGCGTGTGACAGTGACAGTGGTGGATAAGGGCAGAGCAGGCATGGTGGCACTAGTGGACAGGCACAGAGCGCCAAGGCTACATTGGTCCCCATTGCCCAGCCTCTCTTACTTCCTGACTGCTTCCCAGGTTGGGTTCCTAGCCTTCCCATTAAAGTCTGTGAACCAACCAACAAAACCTACCCTTTAAGCTGTTTGTGAGGGTTCAATGAGATGATCCATGCAATGTACTTAGCAATGTGCCTGACCCATATATGAGTAACAATATGATCCCAATATGAGCTCAAACATGTATTATTATTGTTTTCAAAAAGATGATGTAAGTTGTTTTGAAAAACTAGCCCTAGGATTAATAATGGCAGTTGGGTTCAAAAAATGTTTTTAGAAAGATTTTCTTTCTCTTCCCTTCAGCCCCTCCATTTGCACTCACACAAAGGCGTTTTACCTGTTCTCACAGTGCAGTAAGGAAATCACGAGTGTGGGACCCCATCTCTGTCCTCAAGGAGCTAACGGTCCCATCAGAAAGATATGAAATACACATAGTCAATGTTGTCTGTTTAAAATGTCACTTATGGGCTGAATAAGTAGCATAACTCATAAGAAAACATTTTGGAACACATCCAAATGTGAAATAAGGAGAATTACAAGGGAAGTCCTAACATGTTTCAAATCCCCACTTTCATAGTAATAATTCTCTCTAAGACAAATTAAAATCGATAGTAAAAATGTTAATACCTTTTTAAAAGAAATGCATTTGGAAACAAAAAGTTCTCACTGATTGCTGGATTAATAGGTAATGGAAGTTGTAAAGTATTTATAATTGAATAACAGTGAAAGCACGAAATATCAAAACTTTTGGGAGGCAGCACAAGCTATATTTAGAAGAAAGAAAGATGTAAATGAGTTTGGTGTTTAACTCGAGAAGTTACTACACAGTAAACTCAAAGAAATTAGAAAGAAGAAAATAATTAAGATGAGGACTGGAACTAAATGAATTGAAAACAAAACAAGAAAGGTAGTCAAAAAAATTAAAAGCGGGTTCTGCAAACCCTGATAAAATGGACAAACCTATCACAAGTCAAATCAAGTGATAAAGGAAAAGTGCAAATAGACACTCTGGGAGGGCAAAAAGGGACACAGCCACAGATGTGAGATTGAAATCACCCCAAGAAAATACCGTGGCCAGCTTTATGCCAATGCATTTGAACATGGACCCTGTAGCAGATACAGGTAGTTGCTGTGATTGTGTTATGACAGGGTATGAAATACTGTGCTCTGATTTGATATGATAGGGCATGTTATGATAACACAATCTTAACATCCCGGTGGCTTGAACACAACAAAAGTTTCTTCTTGCTCATGTTGCAGGACCAGTGTGGCTGTGGGTAGGGACTTGCCTGATGTAGTGACTTAGGAATCCAGGCTGATGGAGGAGGCAACTCCTCCGCCTGTGCTTCTGTGGTCCTTGCAGCTGCATAATCTGGCATTTGAGATCAAGAGCTCCTCCTTGTGCAGCAGGCTTGGAGACATGCTGTTCAGATCTCCATTTAAGAGAGAACCTGCCAGGAGCAGTAGAGTTGGCAGACAGCCCCCAGCTGTTGGAACTTCCAGGATCTGCTGCTGTGCTCTACGCCAGGTCAAGATCTCTCTGGGCAGCTGGCAGCCCACAGTGGTTCCTAGGGCCTGGCCATCTCCGCCCAACCTGGAGCTACCCTTACCCTCACAGGCAATCTACATTTGAAGTTTCCTTTGGCCTTGGTCAAGGCTTCCTCAGCTGCACCACAGTCAGGACTTCTTCCTACCCAGTCCCTCTTATGTAACTAACTCTCTTCTTATTTCCCCCACGGGTGTCAGACCTGCATTGTGGCCAGAAGGCTTTCCCAGCCTGCTTCTGATCTCTTTCCCCTGTATCTTTCAAGCATTACCCATAATAAATCTCTTGCATTCCTGACTCCTGATTCCCAGCAGACCAGAACTCACAGAGCCTCTAAGTCACATTTCACTTTTACTCACATTTCATTGGCCAGAGCTAGTCATATGTCCATGCCCATCTTCGAGGGAGGTAGAAAGGCTAATTTAGAACACAAGTAGATATTGGGGCGCATTTGTGTATCTATTAAACTACTAAAATAGATACTAATTATTCCTCTCCCTCTTTTTTGGGGGGGGGTCAGCAAAGCCCCAGTTTTGTTCAGGTGTCTATCCTGTACTCCCTGTGCTGACTGAGGGGTAAATTGTAACTTACCAGAGCCAACTACAACCATCCTATTTACCTTCTCAGTGGTTGGATCAGGAGGAGGAGCCTGACCCAATTTTGGCCAATGGGATGGGAGAGGAAGTGTCCTGACTTTAAAAACCGGACAGGAAGGGCGAAAGGCCCCTTTCTGTTGCGGAGGTTGTTGCGTGTGGATGTGGCTCTCAGAGCTGACGCAGCCACCTTGCTGCGTGTCAACGGGGAAAAAAAGAAAAACAAAAATATAACTCAGGCTGGTAAATTTCTGCAGGGAGACTTTTATGGAAGAAAAATAAAAAACACTGAGGCTTATTTAAGTCCATGTTCTCTGGCCTCTTGCTTTCTTTTTCTTATCAGACCAATTTCAGTCACCCTCCTCTTGCCTTCACATCATATCAGCTCTCGTTTGAAGAATGAAAACAACAGCTAGCAGTACGATTCAACGGGAACAGAGGGAAAAAAGCTAAAATTGACCAGTCAGGAAATGAGGCAGGCATTCATAATTTTCTTTTGAATCACTGTTTTTTGAAAACACCCAAATACAATCAACTGTTGTCTATAAAGTAAAACAAATTCCTAAAAAGGAAAAAAGAAACACTGGATTACCCTCCCACTCCATGTCAGGGAGAGGGACCGCCACTGGTGGGGCGCTCACTATAGGCCTGCCACTTCATTAGGAACTTACCATATGCTGCCTCATCAAGGGACTTTGCATTGCCCTTTGGTAAGGTGTTAACTCCTTACAAAGCCCATCATGCCCAGTGTGATCTGGTCTGCCTCTCCAACTATCCCCTCCATCACTGCTTTAGCCCAACCATCCTGACCTTTTCCTGTTTCTGAAACATACCCAGCACATTCCTGTTTCAGGGCTCTTGCACTTGCCATTGCCTCTACCTGAAATGTTCCTTCCTCAGTCTTCCCTTCTGATTTGCTCCCGTCAGTCAGAATTCAGCTAAAACTCCCTGTTCTCTGAGAGGCCTTTCTTGACTGTTCTGCCTAAAATAGCAACTCTCCCTTTACCCCCAGTCACCTATTCTAGTGCCCTACATTATTTTTTTTTCCCGTTGAGCTTATAGTATCTGAAATTATCTTTTGTTTGACTTTGATCTGTCTGCTCCCATTAGATTTTTCCTCTGTGGCTTCTTCACTGCTACATCTCGAGCATTTGGAAAAGTGGCTGGCACAGAGGATGTTCAATAGTGTTTGTTGAAAAAATGGACAGATAACATATCCTATTAACCTTATATGACAGAGTACTTGTTATTGACAAGGGTCAGCATCCTCCAGCCAAAGACCAACGAGAACGCACTGGTAGTTGAACAAGTTGGGTTTATTCTTCATTGCAGTAAAAGACAATACAAACCGTCGGGGACCTCACGGTAGCTCAGTATCGGGGTGTTAGAAAGGGACTCACAGGTTTGGGTTTGAGTTAGATGATTTTGATTAAGGTTTAAAAAAAGCAGGATCCTCTTTTTTTTTTTTTCTGGATTGGACGTTGTCAGGAAGCCGGGGCAATTCAGTGATGGAACGTTCTTAATCTCATCTGTGAGGCAGAAAGACTTGAATGAGGCTAAACTGTAACTGGTACGCAAATATTGCAGCCGTCATTCACGTAAGCCAGGACAGGTGCCTTTGGGGGTTTCTGGGGTTTACCAGGGACTTGGCTTTTGTCACACTTAGACAAGATTATCGAGTGGCTTTGTCTGATACTGGTGTCTGTGCAAATGTGTTTAAAGGGAGAACGGGAAGGCCTAGCCGGGTCAGGCCCATTTCTGGATGTCAGGGTCTGTTTTTTCTTTTTTGTAAGCGTCCTAGGGCTGGAGTCCTGTGTTAGAAAGTACAGAAACAAGCCAGAATATTTCTGGTGGCCAGCTGATAGTCCCCACTCCTTCCCGCTAATTCTGGATTTGCGTGGGGGTAGCCACTGAACCAAGAGAGTAGAGATCAAGGTAGAGAAACAGCGCTCCCAGACGTCAAACAACTCAAAGACGCCCTTATTTGCCCGAGAATTAATTACCATCACAGCACATGCCCAGATATATCTAGTTTTCAAGTGGTGGATGGCATATCTGTTTTTTTCACTTTTTTTAGTGTATTTTTTTTCATTACCATTTAGTTCCCTTATAAACCCCCTTCCCCCAATCACCACACTGTTGTCCACGTCCTTGAGTCCTTTTCCCTTTTTGCTCAATCCCTCCACCCCCTCACCTCCCTGGGATATCTTTTGTATCTTGAGTGATAGATTACTCAGTCCTCACCACTGCCTTGAAGGTCATGTTCAACAGCCCACTAGAGCCTTGGTTCTGCTTCAAGGTTTTCTCCAAACACAACTGTAGAGTTTTTAGGAAAGTCTTTTAACCAGCATCCCTATACCGTCTGGCTCCTACGGCACCCTGTATTCCTCTGGAAACACCCCTGCTGTATTGTAATTAATTGACTGGTCCCCACACACTTGTATCCTTGGGACTTAATTGTCACAAAAAACTTGGCACAGGCTAGGCTCTCTATAAATATTACATGGATTTGAAATGGGGATTTAATTTCTGGCTTGAATTCACCTCACAAAAAAACATTTACTGAGTCTGTACTATGAGCCAGGACATTATGATAAATCAGGTAGTCCTTACCTTCAGGGAATTAGTATTCACTTCTAATAGATTTAAAGAAAAAGAATATCTGACATGTACTTAGGATCAGGCACCATGTAAGGTGCTTTGCACGTGCTGCTGAGTTATTATTGCCCTTTTACAGGTAGAACAATCCAAATACTAACCGGTTCAGTGACTGTGCTGAGATCAGGAGGGGGCGGGGCAGGGATTTTAACTCAGACAATCTGACTCCAGTAACACGTGCCCAACTCTTAGGTTGAAGGGTGCCCTGTGAATTCACAGTTCGGCCATTAAGTCAGAGGGGGTGGTCCTGTACCCAGGTCATCAAAATTGTGGCATTTATTTTAAAGTGGAATAAGTTAATATGACCACTATTTATATTCTTTATTAGCCAGTGTGAACAGGGGGACAGAGAGATACATTAGCTCTCTGTTAAAGCAGAAACGAATTTCGGTTTAGCTTCAGATCTGAACATTATTTAGTCAATAACATCTATTGAGCTCCCACTGTGCGCAAAACAGGTGTTCCCTGCCACTTCCTCTGCTCCCCACATCCTGGAGGCGGAGGGAACGTGGGGAAGAAAAAGAGAAGGCAAAGAGGTCGTGCAGGGTGGGCAGATGAGCATCCTGGGCTCCTTTGACAGCGCTGCGCTGGCGCCGGTCACACCTCTCAGCCTAGCCCTGGCCCCCAACCCTTTAAACTCCCGTCCACTCTTAATGATTACCAATGCCTGGCCAGGGAGCCCATAGGAGGCTGCGGATTGGGCGGCGCAGCGGTTGCCGAGGTGACGGGCGGGCCCGGTGGGTCCCGGAGCAGCGCGAGGGCTAGGGTGCTCGGCGGTTTCCGCGGAGCCCTGGCCGGCGCGCGTGGGCGGCAGGAAGGGGTGGCCTCCGCGCGCCCCTCGCCACCTCGAGCGCCGCGCCGGCCTCACTCGGGACGGGACGCGCCGCCCTCCGCCTCCGTCTCCGCCCCCAGGACCTGCGTCCGTCCGCCGGCTTCCAGCGCCGCTTCTCCAGCCAGCGGTGCGATGGGCTGCGGGAACTCCACTGCCACCAGCGCGGGCGCGAGCCGAGGTGAGCGCAGCGGGAAGCCGGGGGCGTGGGGACGGCGAGACTGGGGTGCTGTGGGGAGTCAGCAGGGCGGGCCACCTCGGCGAGAGAGCCCCAGGAGAAAGGCAGCGGGAAGCAGGGAGCCGGGGAGGGCGGGCGTGCAGACCCCTGTACCGGTCCCCATCTTCGGGGCAGAACAGATCGCCCGCTTTTGGAACCACCGAAAGCAGGGCATTTCTCCCGCGGGGTGGGGGGCAGTCACGCCTGGACGAGGAGAGCCTGCGGAGGGAGCGCGGAGAGGACTGGCGGCGGGGCTCCCCCGCGGCTGGTAGGCTGGGCATTCTCCTGGGGGAGAGGGTTCCTAGTGGCAGTCCGTGTCCGTGCCCTGCCCTGCGCTCCCACACTGGTCCCGGCACCCCCACCCCATCACCCAGGCCTCGCCCCCAGGCCCTCACAACCCAGGCGCTGCACCTTGGAAAAGTGTAGCAGAGCAATTCAGGACTTTTTTGGTAGTGCTGCTGGGGGGATGCGAGTGGGGTTGAGAAGTGCGAACAGGGCTCGAAAATTTCATCCCAGTCGGTCTTGATGCTGAAGATAGCTGGGCTGTTCGCAGGATTTTTCTGAGAGACTGCAGTATGAAGGACGTTTTAGATATGTGACAGAGTTTTAATATTAGTAGTGATCTGTTCCTGTGTTTTTTATTAAAAAATAAAAACGTACTGAAACTTCTTTTTACACCACTTCGTGTCGTTGGTTGGCAGGTGAGGTCTTCTAGATTCCCCCGGTCACCCAGGCTTTGTATCTGGTGACTTATTCCAAAATTCAACCCTTCCCTTTAACCTAGTGCCTCCCGATTTAAGAGTCTGGATCTGTTTTGAGTAATATCTGCTAACCTATTTTAGTGCCCGTTAGGATAAAGAACTTGTATCTCCTCCAACTGAGAATCAATCAAATGCCACATCCTATTCCAAACAGCAAATGTAAACAGCCATCTGATGCTGCAGTATTTCCTAGGCGGGGCAGGTGCCCTGTCAATGACTTTGTGACCTTGGGCCTGTCACTTCGCTTAACCCAGACCTTAGTGGAAGAAGCAGTTTAAAATCCAAGCCTTATTTGCTTATTCATTTTAAAGTTTATTTTGATGTTCATGTACTGGGAGCAGGTATAGAAATCTGCTCAGTAAATTGGCTAAGTTTGTCTTTTCTCTTTGGTTGTCCAGGACCACACATATGGCATATTTTAAGAGAAGGTCCCCAGGTAATAATTTATTGAAAAGTTTGTCTCTTACAGGTAACATTTATTATCCTGAATTAAATTTCTATCTTTGTGACATGCAGAGAGAGAGCCACCAGGGAACAAATCATTTCGATTCATATAACGGTGACACAGGTTAGTTATCACCTTATGCTAAGGAGGGCAAGAACAGGATTCTCCTGGAGAGCGGCCAGAGAGGTCGGTATGGAAACCTGGAACAATGCCAAGGCC
The DNA here is from genome assembly GCA_007922815.1 of Macrotus californicus. NCBI lineage: Eukaryota > Metazoa > Chordata > Mammalia > Chiroptera > Phyllostomidae > Macrotus > Macrotus californicus. Next base: position 18,088 of record VMDR010003044.1, on the reverse strand, counting down.
ACATCCCACATACACCACGAATTCCATTTCTTAATCTGACATGCCCTGTGGCCCTATGCAATCCACTGCGTGTGCACCGCCCCCTGCCCCCCAACTTTACAAAAGATTAAGGACAATTATCCACATTAAAAAAAATCATAGGGAGACTTTTATTACTGAACTGCTTATCAAGTGTGGGGACAGAGAGGGAGGAATCTCATTGCTAAGTCAGAAGGATGATAAGGTAGCTCTGAAATGGGCACATAAGAGAACAGGAAAATGTGATTCTCCTTACATATACCTGGTTGACCTTCGACCCCCACCCCCACCCCCACCCCCACCCCCAGGAGCACATCGCTTAATCCATTAAGGGAGGGATAGTTATGTTGGAAAAAACCACTTACAGCTCAGTCTTCTTGATGAGTAGCCTTTTGTTTATGAAGGACAGCTCATGCGAGTGCACGCTGTTCTTTCCTCTAGCTTGTTCTTTACTAAAAATTACTTGGTGTTCAGAGGAGAGCAAGATGCTGAGTGCAGACTGTGAGACGGTTAAGGAGCAGAAAACATCATGAACAGAGTTATTGCACCGCCTCTTTGAGGGATCTGCCCTTGGCTTTGGGAAGTCATTCCCCAAACCTGCCCCTGCTGGCGAGTCTAGCTGGCTCTCTTGGGGATTTGGTCATTGTTATTTTGAAATTTTTTGTTAGCTGATGGTAGGACTTAAGTTTCAGGAAGGAAATGCATCAGGATGAGAGGTTTCAGGTTAAAAAAAAAAAAAAAACCAGAGTGCAAAGGTACTTAAATTTCTTCCAATTGTGAACTTTGGCATCAGTATCAAATGCACTGTTGACTGAGCTGCAGGCTTGAGTACTAAACCCAAGCTCAGTGAAATGCACTAAATAATTGTTGTCCCTGTGCTCCAGGCACTTGCAATGTGCAACTTCTGACATGTCCCAGGATCATACAATTCAATAGCTATACTTAAGCTTTTCAGCCAAAAAAAAAGTACAGAGAAATGGTGGGAAGGATGCTGAACTTCAGCCTGAAGAGTAAGGCTTAAGCTTGACTTTAGTACTATGCTGGTTGCGTTACTGTGGCCATTTCATTTCACTAATTTGGAGTTCCAGATTGAAAGCACTCTGCACTGTAATTATCACAGAGTAGGGGAATGAATATTACCTTGTTGAAGGTGAAGTGGCTTTCCCTGAATATTTTTCTGTAAGAACATGGCAAATCCACTTTCAAAGGAAGCATTAGCACATTATTAATAAAGCTCCCGAACCTGAAATCTCCATTATGAGCCCTGTTTTACTCCCTAAGTGATTCAAGTAAAAGCAGATCATTGTTTCTCCCTTCCCCAAGCTATCTGGACGACTGCCTTCCTTGGCTTTTGTCTGGGGGAATTGGTTAATATGACACATTGGTATTTAGTAGTGTACTTGAATAAATTTGATTCTGAATGTCCACTCTGTCTTGACGCTGAGATGCAGTAAAATGGTCAACGGCCAGAAGAAATCAGCCGCTAGATGGGCCAGGCCCTAGATCATTCAGGTTAGGTATCCGTTACAGGAGATCTCTAACCGTAAACTCTGACACCCACCCTGCTGTGTGCAGAGAACTGCACTCTTCTAGGAATTCAGGGCAAGGGTCCAGGCAGCCAGCAATGGTGGTTGTAGAATGAAATCCAACCTTCTTGCCCTTGAGAAGTTAATTGTCTAGGTAGGAAGGTTAACCATTGGAGGACAACTGCAAAGCAAATAGCACACACGTTGAACATCCATGTGGCCGGGAGATGTTGAATAATAGAGTTCAATCAGAGGCGGCGTCTGGGAGGAATTTGGCTATCAGTCTAGATGGGGTCATGAGAACCATTTAGATGACACAAAAATTCTCTCCGTTCTAATGTTGTAGTGAGATCACTCTCTCAATGGAGGACTGCGACTCTTCCCTCCTGAGAGCTGGAGTAGGAGGACTTCCTATGTTTTCCATTCAGTGAAGATTCAGTGCATTTTCCCTGCATTATTAGAGTCTAATTTAGAGAGAAACATCCGCATTAAATAGCCCATTTTTAAAGGGTTGTATTTTCTATGAGGCAGGGAGCTTTTGCTCTCCCTGTGTTTTTCTCTGCTGTCAGATTTCTATCCCTTTGTTTTTCTTTGAACATACTCCCTAGCCAGGCGATGCACTGAGCAAGCCTGCGTTTGAGATAATGATCTATAACAGGTCAGTCATCTCCTCTTATGTAGTTATACATATAGCTTGTTAGACAAGTCTAATATAAACCAGAAAGTCCCTTAAAAGTTTGGATGGCTCCATATATCTACAATGGCCTGTTTGAATGCTGGCTAAGGCTGTAGAAATTCTTTGCCGCAGCGGAGTTATTTCAGAAGTATTCTGCTCATGATAGTTGATTGAATTGGCTTGTTGTAGTTTTTCTCCCAGAGGTATGTAACGGGCAACCATCTAACCATAATTTTGTGGGGCAGTGTTTTATCAGAATATTTCTATCATGGTTCTTCCGCTATTTATATAACAATCATCTGAGGAGGAGACGTTTGATAACTATTTCATTTTATCAGTGTACCCAGGGAATTCATATAATTCTTTTGAGTCCAATGATTTAGATTGTTATCCTCATCCCCAGTTAGACGGATTGTTGCACTGACTTTTGGTGCAGCTGTGTGGTGCGGCCTTACCAGGGATCTATAAATGCTCTGGTAGCATTGAAGTGCCGCCACTGTGCTTAGCACTAGTGCAGGCTGAGTAGTGCTGGAAGTACTATCCAGTCCTGATACCACGTGCTACTCGGCCCGCTTAGGCCCTGGCTCCACCATCCTCCTATTCTATTCTTTAAACGCACCAAATTCTCTTGTTTTCTCTGAAGCGCTTTCTGCTGGAGAGCTGATATGTATTGTCCCTTTCGTTCCCCTCCACCAAATGTTGGCTTTCTGAGACCCTCCTGCCTCCTGGTCACTGCTGTGCCCTCAGCCTCTAGACAAATATCGAAACTTTCAAAGGAATTTTTTTGCCCTCAATTTTTTTTTTTTGTTGTTGAGTAAATAAGTATATTGGGGGGAAAAAGGTGATACAAAATTAAGTCCTAAATTGTGTTGGGGTACTGGGACTGATACAGCAATTGAGAGAACAAAATAAAACCTCGGGCAGTCTGGGAAGCCTGCCTGGAAGAAGCTGGACTTGATTTAGCTTTGAAGAATAGGTAAGAACTGGATAAGCAGAAACAGGAGGGAGGGCATTTCTAGGGCCGTATGACATCAGAGGGACAGAAATTTCAAGGCAGTGAGAAGTCGGGCCCGACGCTTTAGTAGTTCATGTTGGTCACCGGGTACTGGGATGGAGGTAAGGATGCTTAGGATGGGGTGAGGAGGACAAAGAGGCTTTTGTCATGTTGTCATAGCAAATCCTGCTGATGTCACTTATCAGCTGCACGACCTTGAAATTCTTAGCTTTTAAAGTGTGATGTTTGTTTTGCGAAGCAGTTGTATTGATGATGGTTCCTGTTTCCTGACACTACTCATCAGCAGATGGAACAAGCAGAGATGTCCTTGAGATGTGTTGGAACAGTCACACACTAAATGTGAGAGGGCATGAACAGGTTGCCCGAAAAGGGCATGAGGGACCTAGTTAACTTCAGGACCACTCCATTCTCCAGGGAAAAGAGCTTAGTAAAAACAGCTTAGCAAGATATCAAGGCCATGACGCGCAAGTTGTAATCAAATTTATGGTTTGGGGCTGCACAGGGCTTGCCCAAAGGCTGCCTGTTGCCAAGCCCTGTGGGACACTTGAAAGGGGTAACTGGATGACCTGTCTCCTGGTGGGCTGATTTAAACACTGCCGTGACCATACCCAGGTACTTTCAGCTGCTCCCACCTTCCGTGATGGGGGAGTAATTAAGCAATTGACCCAAAGTTAACTGAGTTAATGTATGTAGAGTGCTTAGGACAGTGCTCTGTATAGTGTTAAGCACTCAGTATGCCATTTATTATTAATATAGGGAAAGGCATTGATAGCTGGTGTAGAAGGAAAGGGCGAGCACCTGGGGTGACATGAATTAAAGCTGCTGCCTAGGATCAGTGAAGTGACAAGGGCCTGGAGGGATGGCAGCGTTGATGTCAGAGACCCTTGGAAGACAGCCAGGCTGAGGGTGGACTTCACGTCAGAGAGAGAGGAAGCGAAAATGCACCCAAACTGTTAATGCCTGGGTGACTGGAAGGAGATGCTGCTACCTCTAAAGGGGCAGTAGGAAGAGGCAGGGGACCAGTGTACTCTTGGATGTGCCCCCTTTGAATGCCGAGATGAGGAAATATCTCACTCAGGCATCAGCACTGGTCCGACAGAGTCGGGAAGTTCACTTGTTCCAACTCCCCAGAATTGACCTCACAACCACGTGACCTAAGTAAATTATTCAGTTCTGCCATGAGCCGCTTTGAGCTCAAAAGAGACGCGGCTTGAATTATAGCAGCTGAGTGTCAATGCGTTACCTTCGGTCTGTACTTACATGGCTGCCTGTATTTATTAATCTTTTTATCCACCTAAGGTGCAGCTACGCAACCAGGAAAACCTGTAAGCACAGAGAGTGTTCTGTAAGGGCTCCCGCGTTCATTGATATCATTTTATATTTCTAAGACACGTTGACCTGAAAGTTTTTTTTCCCTGTTGTTGAGGAAATGACTTAGGAATCTGTGTCTTTTGTTGGCTTCTTGAAAAATAAACATTGCTTTGGATGAACTGAAGAGCTGTTGTTCTACTTCTTTGGGCCAAACATCGTTTTCGAACTGTTGTGGGTCAGAGGAGACCTAGCAAGCTGTCACAACTAAAGAGAATGTTGTTTATTTTCCTGTAGACATGCTTCTACCGCTCTCAGAGGAGCTTTTCCCCGGTAAAGCAAATAATGGGTGGGACATTCCTGCAGATTTTTATTATTTCCCATAAGAGCCATAATCGTTTATGTTTCTGATCATTGTGGTGGGAGAAGGCTGATTTATAAATCTTTAGTACTTTTTGGAAATTCTTTCCGTATGTAATTTTATTTTTTTGGTGTGTGTTTAAATGATTACCACGTAGTCTGAAGAAAGAAATATGATTTAATATGTAATTTAACAGTTCATTTACTTGTGTGAAGAATTCCAGTACATTACATAAACTCTGTAATAAAAGTGCCTATAAAGTAGTGATGAAAAAAGGCATTAATAGACTATTTTTTTCAAATGCAAACATGTGCATGATCTTTCTTTAAAAAAGATAAATATTTTCTTTATATTATAACTTGACATGGGTGAGGAGCTCATAACAATAAGTATACGAATATGAAAAATATTAAAACATGCTAGGAAGTATGGCTCACTCTCCTTCACTTACCAGACGGATTAAACTGAGAAGGGACCTCGTCTGTAGGAACCAAGAGTCACACCAGGGAACTGATGTAGTATCTTGCAGCCGGCTTGCTTTATTATTCATTAGGAATAAAGTTTTGTCTGTTTTTGTGGAATGTATGATGTGCCATGTAACATTTAATTCTCCCTCCTCACCCCCATGTTAGCGTTGCTCCGTATTTCTTTTCTAAAGAGAATTTCTGTTTCTGGAGGGGTGGGGTGGACGGGGATAAGAAGGTGTGGACAGGTTGAATGATAGCCTCTGAAAGGTTAAGTCCCTGCCCTAGTCCTGGAATGTGTGGATGTTACCTTGTGTGGCAGAAGGGCCATTGAGATGTAATTAAGCGAGGAGGTCATCTTAGCTGATCTGGATAGGCCCGAAACCCAATGATAATAAGTGTTCGTATAAGAAACTCTAGAGGAGACACAGAGAGGAGAAGGTGGATGAGGACAAGCAGAGTGAAGGGACCGAGGCCAGGGAATGCTCGCTGCCACCAGCTGCTACGAGGCACACGTGGGCTCTTCCCCCGGAGCCTCGGTGGGGAGTGTGCCCCTCCTGACACCTTGGTCTTGTATTTCCAGCCTCCAGAACTCAGAGAGAACAACTAACCACCCTGCAGTGTGTGGTGATTTGTTACAGCAACCACAGGGAACGAATGCAGCAGGTTTTTCTGCAGTTGTTTGGGAATGGGACAACGTTAGAAAATAAGAAAATGTCGTTAAAAAAATCGAGACCTGGGATGTAAATAATCATTTGTTGACCAGCCCAATTGCATCTTGGTGCGATTCACAAAGCACTTCAAGGTCGTTCAGAGCCCTATTTATTAGGATAGCAAATTACTGTAAGGCACAAAGAACATGATAGGTATTTTCCCTCCTGATACCATCCACTTCTCCACTTCTCCGACACCAGCTGGTGGGCGTTCGATGATTCAGCTCACATCTAATGCCGACTCCATGCAGTGCCAGTTGCCACACGATGCCCATATATGAGACACTAGTCACAAGTATTGGGCCCCAGGGTTCCGTGTAGTTTTGGGGGGGTTTCCACATTCCCTCCCTCAGATCTCTAATTTGTCAGAAAGGCTCACTGCTGAGTGCAGGGGTCTCTGTGCCCATGGAGTTGGGGTGCGTCACCCTACTGGGCCATGGAAGTGTCTGCCAACTCAGAAGCAGTCCGAAGCCCGTCGTTGGTGGTTTTTATGGAAGTTTTATTAGGTAGGCACGGCTGATTAAATCAATGGCCGTTGGTGACTGATTCGATCTTCAGCCCTCTCCCCTCCCTCCAGGGCTGGGAGTGGGGCGAAAGTGCCAAGCTGCCAATCAAGTGTTGGCTTTTCTGATGACCAGCCCCCCCGTCCTAAAGCTCTGTGTGGTCTTGCCAAGTGTGTCACCTCATTAGAGGGGAAAAGGCTCCTATCACCCTTGTCATTCAGGAAATTCCAAGAGTTTTAGAAGCTCTGAGCCAGGAATGGGGGATAAACACCAAGTATCTTTGTCTGATTTCACAATATCAGATTAAATTCCTTCAATGTTTGCGTACATTCAGTTTGCTGTGCGTGTTCAAGTAACTGAGACTTTGAGACTCACGAATAAAATATTAAAAGCTTTTGAAGTGTGTAAAGTAAAAAATGTGCACAATCACAGTGAAATGAAGTGATTTCGTGAACAACACAAGAATGTTTACTGCTTGTTAAAGAAATGTTTCCTTACTTTCAGAAGGAACTGTTCTTCCTGACGGACCCTAACCCTTTGCAATGACTTTTTGTTACTATACCTGCGTATGATCCTTTGATGAAAGCAAACCTCCCCCTCTCCTAGTTTTTAGGAAGATATTTAAAATTATGATGGTCATCGATACAGTTGAAAAATACTCATAAACTCTTTTGACCCACAGAAATTCTAACGAGTCTGTATATTTTGGGGTGCTCTTATTCCACAAGAATCATTGTCATCTTTTCACGTCTCTACTGCTTCTAAGGCCATTGTGTTACTACATCAGAGCTGTGTTTAAAAAGTAAAGAGTGGTTTTGGCAGGGAGTGAAGTGGTGCTAACAGGGATGATGGCTCGGTCCCCGGGGCCTGGAAAGAAGGAAGCACACCACTACAAATATTTGCTTAGTGAATGACAAATCATGTGAACCATAAACCCAATTTAATGCAAATGGGATTTTGCCACTATCTGAATAGTTCTAATCAAAGTATTTTTTTGCATAAATTAGAGACCTCCATCTGGTTAATTATGTTCAATATTTAGGTGAAGTGTGATTACAGTGTTATAGTGAGGGTAATGGTATGTTTTCTGCTATTTATAATAATTTTATGATTTTATTCTTTTGCCAAACAAAGATATTTCACATTTATATTCCTAGATATTCTGAGAGTCTCTCTGAGGGTTTCCAACAAATGCAATTTTTTAACACTTTATTCTGGCCCTGGTTGGTGTGGCTCAGTGGACTGAGTGCTGGCCTGCGAACCAAAGGGTCGCTGGTTTGATTCCCAATCAGGGCACATACCTGGGTAGCAGGCCAGGTCCCCAGTAGGGGCACACTAGAGGCAACCACACACTGAGATTTCTCTCCCTCTCTTTTTCCCTCCCTTCTCCTCTCTCTAAAAATGAATAAATAAAATCTTAAAAAAAAATTATTCTGAGAAGTTGTGTGTTAGGGAGTCATGTTCTGCCTGTCCTTGTAAACTTATCATTAATATTATGTTACCTTGCTTCAGAGATGCATATTTGTCCCTTTACAAAAAAAAGCACACATTACAATCATGTGTATGCACTTGATGTAGTGTTTCTGACTTCTTTACTCTCCTTGCCATTATTAAATAGGTGGTGACGTAAATAAGGGACATTTGAGAACAAAGAAATGATCTCTGACTTCCTTTTGGAAAGTAACACCCATTGAGAAGTTAGATAGTGAACCCAACTGGCAAGAGGCCCCATGGGTGCCTGGAGCCTGGTTCAATCTAGGTGAGCTGGATGGAAGGTTCCTGGTGGCAGATTAGAATGAGTACTGATTAGACAACGTGGTGCTGTTTGGGAAGTAATTTCATACACATTATTGTGCTCTGTCTGCTCAGCGTCTTTATCCGCCCAGGGTTAGAAACTGAAGCACAGAGATCTATTGGCTGTTAGATAAATACCAGCACGAGGCCTTGACTGAGGCCTGCTGCCTTCCAGCTCCATGGTGTTCCTTTTCTGCCACCCTACTGCCGTCCCTGAGATGGAGTGGGGTGGCTCTGTCCCCTCTGCTGTCCTGTGGATTGTACTAGATGGCCCTTCACTGCTAAACAGACTCATGGTCCACGTGACGATCTCTGCGTTCTTTTCCCTGTAAGACTTTACAGAATCCAAGTTTCGGATACGTCTGGTTCTCCCTCTCCTGACCCCAAACCTTCCCTGTCCTTTTCCACGAAAATAAAAATGAGAAAATGAGGGTTATTTTCATCCTAGACTGCCTTCCAGCTTCTCATACTTGTTTTGACTTTGAAATAAAATGTTCATTTTCACGGGTTTTTGGTGGCACTAATCCTTTATTTATTTATTTTTCTATCAAGACACTCCACTGTTGGCAGTGTTTCTTATGTTAAGTTTTAGGATTTTTTTTTCTATGATTTCAGATTCCAAAGCAGTTTTTATGTCTATAATTGAGTTGATAGTTGTGGCACAGAAATATTACTCTTCTCTGAAGAAAGGAATGAAGTTTGTTACAAAATTCAGGTTTGGTCAGAGCCTTGAAAGCCTTTGTTTGAGACGTAGTCTTGGTTATCTTTATGCTCTGCTTTGAATTCGCAGTGTGCCGGGTCCTGAATTAGTGTCACGGGGCCCCAGCTCTGGCCGCCTTGATAGTAACTTTTCCTGCAGACTTGCTTGCTTTGCAGCAATTCTTCCTGTATTTCCATGTTTCTGTGACTTGTGCAGAAGTATTTTAATTTCCATTTTGTAGATATGGAGATTGAGACATCAAGTTAAATGTGACTGTTAATAATAACTGAGCTATTTTTATGGCCAGACTTGGTGCTGTGTTTGTATCCTTGTTTATTTTTTTAAATCTTCACAACCTCTGAGAAAGGCACTCTTACTACCCTCATTGGACACATGAGGGCTGTGAGGTTTTACGAGGTTATAGGACACCTGAGGCCATAGAACTTGGTTCTGTGTCGCTAGATAAGGACATTGGGAGAAGTGTGGAGCTCGGGCTGTGCCGTGGGCAGAGAACCTGTGATGGGCAGTGAGCGTGGGGTCCATGTGAGTGACTGGGAAGCAGGAATGAGCGGCTGCAGCAGGAAACAGGAACATGTTATACGTGTGGGTAGGTCCTGGTGGAGCTGGGCTGCTGTCCTTGACACGTCCTAATCCTCTTAGGACATCACCTCCATTTTGTCTCGTGGCCTTGCTTTGCTTTGCAGAGTGAGACTTACAACAAGGCCACGCAGCTTAGAAGGGGTGTGGCTTAAAAAAGAAGCTGTTTCTCCAGATTGGATTCGGTGATCTGTCAAACCCCTTCAGAACCCACACCTTGTAATATGTAGGAATTGTTCAAAATGGGCAGAAAAGAAATTATAAATTCAAGATCTGAATTTTATGATCGCCTTGCCCTCCTTTTTCTGAAATAATCTTTTAAAACACCATTTTCTCAAGTTGCCTCTTGTAGATTATTATTTTAATCAGGTATCGGGCTTATACTTTTTGTGGCAATACTATCACACTAATACAGACCTCTCTTTTTTCTTTCCTAGGCTCTGCAGGAGCTGCGAAAGATGTGTAAGTACTGGCTATTATGATTCGCTAAGCTCTTTCTGAGGAAGACACTGTTTCTCATGGTTATGACCTTTAGATGTACGTGGCTGTGGCCAAAAAGACATGGGGATGCTTTCTGCGCTATGTACACATCAAGAGTATCATTCGGTTTGTGGCTGAAGTACTATTCGAAGAAGGTGACTATTTGTGACTTTTCATTTTAGCCTTTCGGTTGCCCTAGGCTTTTAACGCGGAACTTGAAGAAGGGGCAATGTCCGTGTTTCCCTCCCAACTTCGGTAGAGGTTTCTGCTAGTTAAAAGCAAGTGACAACGGGAGACTTAAGCACGTGGTCCTGTGATTGTGCAGAGTCTCAGAGTTAGCCGTGGGGAGCCGCTGGAGCCGGGCACTGACCCAGCGCACAGCGAATCATTTTAAAGTTGGTACTTTTGGTGCATGAGTGGGTGTGCGTGACCATCAGCACGGCCAGCCCACACTGAGTGGGTCTTGAGACCACAGGATGCCGAATGAAAGTGCTGCTCTGTGTGAGAGGGTCCTGTGACTCAGGAGCCCTGGCAGTGCTTCCGTCTACCCCTGCTCTGCATCCCTGCCTCCCATCTGGGCAGAGTGAGGACTTTGCACTAGTTCACTGTTCAAGAGTGTTTGTGGTTGCTTCATGGAAGGTGGGATCAGCCCCGGCCCCGCTCACCCCACACTGGCCCGATGTCAGGACTGATGGTGCCACACACACACCAAGAGGGTGTGAAAAGGTTTATTACTCACACGATGAGGCTTTTCGGGGAGGGCGGGATTGGCATCAACCTGGTCTGTTCGGCTTGTGTGAAGGGGGGGACGCCTGGCTTTGGTTTTCCCTGGGCTAGGGAGTGGGGCGGGGTGTGCATGGGCAGAGGCTGGCACGGTTAGCTCGTGCCCGCCAGTACCGAGGAAGCAGTGCCCGGCTTTCTTGTCAGCTTGCTTGGATGTGGGGCGGAAGGGGGATGGGAGGACTTGAAAACTGTCAGTGGTCAAACACCCAAAATAGACGTGTGTTTAATTCTAAGGAAGAATGAAGAGAAGATGAAAATGGGGTTGTATAGTTTTTTGGGAGTTAAATGCGCGTTTTATATGGGAATTCAGGTACAAAGGAAGCAGCATGGATTGCTTCATCAGTTTATTATGAAAACATTTGGCCACAGTGAGTTCAGCATCTGTACCTTTTTCCTGTCACTGCAGTGTCCCGGTCTGTCCCTTCCATTTTTACATGTTGTTGCCAGATTAATTTCTTCAAACACTCTCCTGCCCTTTTAGGACCTCTGCTTAAAAGCTTTCAATTATTTTTCATTGCCTACTGGGTTGAGCACAGAATCCTTTGGGAGTAGGAAGGCCATTTATGTTTTAGCCTGTAGCTCCCCAACCCCGCATGAGGTGGAAGGAGACACTGCAGCCAGGGCTGGAGCAGGGCCCAGGACAGAGAGGCAAGTGACGTGCCCCTCAGGGAGGTCACTCTTGGGGGCCCAGACTCACCTCACGCCTCCTGTCTCGGTCCCCAGTGCTTTGCTCTTTCCCCTGCCTGGAATGGCATTTTTCCTGATGGTTTTTGTAAAAATTCTATTTTTCAGGGCTTACATCTTATTCTTTGGGAGAAGAATTGACATAATCAACTGCATATAACGTGTCTTTCTCTTCTGAACTTTGATAGCAATTTGGGTCTCTCTTATGATACATCATATTGGGCCTTTATTGGAGTTATTTATCTTCTTGTCTTGTCCCTGTGGAAACTGAGGGAATTGAGGGAAGTGAAATGTCTGGCCCATCTCCACTGTAGTTATTAGTATCGTGTTCTGAATATAGTGCTTAGTGAATGTGTATTGAATGAATTCCATCGTTCTTTTCAAGCAGAGATTGATTTCATGATTTTCTCTTTCCTTTAGATCATGAAAATTTCTAATAAAATTTATTGATGCCCTGTGGACATTTGGTCAACAAAATTAACTATTCCAGGATGTGAGATGTCATCGAACTACTTTTTAAAACCCTGAAATCTCCAGATTTAATTTTTCTGTGGGTATATGTACATATATATATATATATAGCTCATTGTATGTCCTATAATTAAAACAATATAAGTTTATTGAGTAAATGACCCTTTTAAAAATAAATGTAGTAAATTTAATTGGAAAAAGTTAAAGAATATTATAGTATTACTTTTCCATGCATAAAAGTTATACTCAAACATGTTCTTTTTTTTTTAAAGCAGAAGCTATAGATTTACATATAAATCTGACTGTAACATTAGGTGATACTGTGAATGAACAAAGACTTGAGAAATTAAGACAATTTAAACTTTTTATCATGAAGATTTAAACATTGTTTTTTGAATTTAAAGAAACTGATCCCCAACCAAAGGAAGTACTTCCGTCTACCCCTGCTCTGCATCCCTGCCTCCCATCTGGGCAGAGTGAGGACTTTGCACTAGTTCACTGTTCAAGAGTGTTTGTGGTTGCTTCATGGAAGGTGGGATCAGCCCCGGCCCCGCTCACCCCACACTGGCCCGATGTCAGGACTGATGGTGGCGGAGATCATATAGCAGGCACTAAGCGCAGAAGTTCAGACGGACCACCACCAGGTTCTACAAACCACAGAGAGTCTTTTGGGAGAATTATGGTTATTTGCAGAAGTCAGAAATAGTATACATTCTCCCTTAATATATAAGAAAAACTCAGTTCTTTAGGCAGGCCTGCAATTTTTATTTTATCTGTCTTTTCCTATTTATTCATAGGCAAGAAGCCAGGATATGATAACAAATGAGACATTTCTTCCCTTAAGTAGGTCAGTGTCTCCTGGGGACTAAAGTACCATGTGATAAGTGCTAATTATTAAAATAGTAGGAATTTAATGCTAGTCTGGGTCTTCAAGGGGAAGCAAGAGTTCCTGCAGGAAGGGGAAGAAGGACAACCAGGGCCCAGGGAAGAGCCTGCAGAGAGGCGCTGGGTGCAGGCCGGCCAGGACAGCCCGTGTGTTTCCATGGAGAACAAGGATGGAGCCGATGGGCTGCGGCTGGCTTGCGAAGGGCCCTGGGTGCCAGTAATGATACCTGAGTTTGTATGCATTCAAGAGCCTTTAGACATTTTAAGGTGGGGGAATTGAATAATTATGTTCAAGCTTTAGAGTGATAAATATGAGGGAGTGGTGGAGGCAGAGAGGAGTGATGGGGTGAGGCCACACGAGGGTCAGACCATGGACAGGACAGTCACCATGGGAAAGGAGAGGAGAAGATGGAGTCAGGGTCCACTTGGAAATAGAATTGGTAAGGTTTGTCCAACGACTGGGTGGAGAAGGAAAGGGGAGAAAATCTGAGGATAACACTGCAGTTTCCAACTTGAGTCAAGGGAGGGGTGGCTGATAATCCATAGAGGCCAGATGGGCTAACAGGAGAAGATAAGCCCTAGGATATGGTGTGGTGGCCACACTGGTCACCGTGGGGACTACAGTTTCAGGTGAGTGGTGTAAGTCAAAGTGGACGGGAGCCAGGAGCCAGGAGCCAGGAAGTGTGCGTGTTCTTTCATCTAATATCTGGCAGGAAGGGACGGAAAGACGTCGATTGCTGAAAGAGGAAGCATATTTTCTAAAAATATATATTTCTCTTTTAAAAGGAATACCAAGAAGATTTGGAAAGTGCAGGAAAGTATTTTTTTTTCCTTACAAAAGAGAAAAAATCAGCTATTATCCTACCACCAGGAACAACCGTCATCCATAGTTTACACTATTTAACTTTTTTCTTCCTACTTCTGCCTGACTGGTGGTGTATGTGTGATTTTGTGTATTGAAGTCTGTTACTCTTTCATTCAATTTTTGTGTGGAGGAGATGTAGGTGTACTTACAGGATAAAGGGTAGAAACTGGTAGTGTTGGAAGAGCCGAGGGTGGCTTGGGGAGGCGGTTATCTGTGGCAGGGCAGAGAACAGTTGATGGAAATAGACATTAGGACAAGTGACAAGGATTAAACATGTAGAAGATTAACCTTAGAAACCTGAGATAAGGAGGAGTGTATGGGTGAATATAGAAATTTAATTACCTTAAGAGAGACTCACATGCGTATCAAGGAGTGAGCCTTTCTTCTTTCTCCCTCGGTCTCTTCGAAATTAAATCACTGTTCAGTAATAGGCAGAAGAAATAGAAGTGGATTCAATGTGATGACATTTGGCTGTTTTCAAAAGCCTGCAGAAATCAACCATGCTTTTTTTTTTTTTTTTAATATCAGTGAATGATCTTAGCTATTTGGCACAAATAGGTTGTGTTGGGATATTTTTGGTTGGAAATGGCAGAAGCCCAGCTTTAACTGGCTTAAACCAATAAACAAAAAGGAATTTATTGGCACATGATACAGGAAAGCTCCAGGGGTTTGGCCTTGGTCGCAGCTGGGTCCAGGTAATCAAATGAGAGGAAGAGGCTCTTTCATCTCTGCCTTCCTGTTTTTGGCTCCATTCTTACGCAGCTTTCCACCATATGGTGACAGAGATGCCAGTTTATATCTTATCAGCTTAATAGTTTCCGTGGGAAAAGCGCTTCTCTTTCCCTGTGGTTTGATTAAAAGTCCTAGGGCTGGGCTGTCCCTGGCTAGGACATGGGGTCAGTCATGTGCCTGTCTCTGAATTAGTCCGTGGGCCAGAGGGACAGGAACTTCTCCTTGGTCAGGCCTAAGTCACGTGACCACTGCTGGAGCCAATCAGTGCCATTAACTCCACATGACTCTATGGCCAAAAGTGGGAGAGTGGTGGTTCCCACACCAAAGAAAAATTGGGATGCTCTTATCAGAGAGGGGAGCAATTATATCTGGAAGGCAGAAACAAAGCATGTTCTCCATGGAGGTCATTTTTTGAAAAAAAAATCTCAACTTAAAACTTTAAGCAGTATTTATAAGAATATTATAAATATGTTTCAAATAAGAAACAGTATTAAACAAGTTGACTCAAATTTAATATTTGCCATTAAAAATAAAACACCTTAGTTACTCAGTGTAAACAAGATAATTCAGATACTTCTTTCACTTGAAACTTGTAAAGCAACATTTCATTAAGATTCCATTCTTGGACTTCTGGTCAAGATGGAGACATAGGTAGACACACTTCGCCTCCTTGTGCAACCACAAACAGGAATTACAACTAAATCTCAAAACAAATAACACCCAGAACTGTCAGAAAATTGAACTGTATGGAGTCCAACAACCAAAGGTTTAAAGAAGCCACATTCATCCAGATTGGTAGGAGGGGTGGAGACATGGAGAAGGGGCAGAGAGGTGAGGAGATGCAGTGTGGCACGGAGAGGCAGTGATGGCAGAATGGGTACAGACAGTCCCACATTCACGCGTGATGAATGAAAATCAGGAGGGACACCTTGGGAGCAAGCGATCCTAGTGCCAGGCCAGACTATACAGCCCAGGATTCCAGGGCTGGGAAGATAAGTCCCCATAACTTCTGGCTGTAAAAATCAGTGGGGGTTGGAGCAGTGGAAGAAACTGCCAGATTTTCAGAAAACTTCACTTAAAGGGTCTGGATGGTCTTAAAAACCACACACTCTGAGATTCACCACCAAGGCAACAGCTGGAAGGGTGCCAGTCGCATACAGGGAGTGGGTGAAGTAACTGGAAATGGGGCGAGTGCTGGACAGACCCTGGAAGCCAGGCAGTGGCATAGTCCCCTCTCCAAAACCTCCCCCCACACAGAGCCACAAAGTGGTGAAGCGGGTTGCCCCATTCTGGCGATTATAAGGCTCTGCCCCACGCAATTTACAGATGACTTTTATAGGGAGTCAAAGCAGCTCTACCTAATACACAGAAACAACCACAAGGAGGCTGCCAAATCGAGGAGACAAAGAAATATGGCCTAAATGAAAGAACAGAACAAAACCCCAGAAAAAAAACCCTAAATGAAACAGAGATAGCCAACGTATCAGATGCAGAGTTCAAAACACTGGTGATCAGGACACTCAAAGACCTCATTGAGTATGGCAACAACATAAAGGAAGAAATGAAGGTTACACTAAGTGAAATAAAAATCTATAGGGAATCATCAGTGAAGGGAAGGAAGCCAGGTTTCAAATCAATGATTTGGAACATAAGGAAGAAATAGACACTCAACCAGAACAGAAAGAAGAAACAAGAATTCAAAAACCAAGGAAAGAATAAGGAGACTCTGGGACCTCTCCAAAAGTGCCAACATCTGAATCATAGGGGTGCCAGAAGGAGAAGAGGAAGAACAAGAAATTGAAAACTTATTTGAAAAAATAATGAAAACTCCCCTAATTTGGCAATGGAAATAGACATACAAGTCCAGGAAGCACAGAGAGTCCCAAACAAGTTGGATCCAAAGAGGACTATGCTAAGACATATCATAATTAAAATGCCAAAGGTATAAAAAATAGAGAATCTTAAAAGCAGCAAGAGAAAAGCAGAGAGTTACCTACAAAGGAGTGTCCATAAGACTGTCAACTAATTTCTCAAAACAAACTTTTCTGGCAAGAAGGGACTGGCAAGAGGTATTGAAAGTGATGAAAAGCAAGGACCTACAACCAAGATAACTCTATCCAGCAAAGCTATCATTTAGAATGGAAGGGCAGATAAAGTGCTTCTCAGACAAGGTAAAGCTAAAGTTCATCATCACCAATCCATTATTATATGAAATGTTAAAAGGACTTATTTAAGAAAAAGAAGAAGATCAAAGCAATGAACATTAAAAAGGCAATACATTTACAACTATTAGCAACTGAATCTAAAAAACAAATAACAAAAAGAAACTAAGCAAACAACCAGAACAGGAACAGAATCATAGATAAGGAGGTCATCTGGAAGGTTATCAGCTGTGAGGGGGATGAGCAAGAATGGGGGAAAAGATACAGGAATTAAGAAGCATAATTGGTAGGTACAAAATAGACTGGAGAATGGTAAGAATAGTATAGGAAATGGAGAAGCCAAAGAACTTATATGCATGACCCATGGACAGGAACTAAAAGGGGATTGCTGGAGGGAATGGGGGTACTGGGCAGAGGAGGGCAAGGGGGAAAAAGTGAAACAACTGTAATAACATAATCAATAAAATATACTAAAAATAAAAAAAGAAGATTCCTTTGTTGACAAAGCAATTTTATTGTTAATGGAATGTGTCCACTATAGAGAAAATTGCCTTGGAATGAGTCAACATAAAGCATGTTGAAGCTCTGTCTTTTTCAAAAATGAAATTATCAATCTCTAATCCTGAGTTTCCTTGGAATCCTTTATTTTTTATTTGTCTTTTTACATAGACTGATATTGTTTTATTTTTTTTTTTATATTTTATTGATTATGCTATTGCGGTTGTCCTGATTTTGTCCCCTTTGCCTCTCTCCACCCGGCAACCCCCGCTCCCTCAGTCAGTGCCCCCACCCTTGTTTCTGTCCATGGGTCTTGAAGATAAGTTCTTTGGCTCCTCCATTTCCTATACTGTTCTTTATTAATTTCCATGTCTAAAGCACTTATGTCAGCTGAGCCCTCTCTGTTCCTTGTTACAAACCTGAGCGTATCTGATGGACTCATTTCTCCTCTGTGAAGCAGCAGGCAGGGTGCGGAGGACGGGGCGGGGCTAGCATTGAAAAAGCATGCTTTTCGGAAGCAGAGGGACCTGCCACCATTTACTAGCTGTTAGATACTGTGTCCTCAGGATTCTTACCTGCGAAATTGGGGTAGTCATAACTACAGGGTAACCATCATTATCTTCATCATTCTTAGTCTGTTGCTCTCTCTCTTTTTTTTATTACTTTATTGTTCATTTACAGTTGCCTGCATTTTCCCCCCACCACACCCCCCCTAGCCAATCCCGCCTCCCTCCCCTGCTCCCACTGTCCCCTTTGGTTATGTCCATGTGCCCTCTATAGTGTTGCCTGGAAACCCTTCCCCCCACTGTTCCCTCCCCCCTCCCCTCTGGCCATTGTTAGATTGTTCTTAATT